>LDEV01003588.1:15136-103696 GCA_001014755.1 Blastomyces silverae
CAGTTTCCAACGCAAAATCAACCCGCCTCTTCACACGCTCGCTTTCAAACTCAAAATCCATCATCCAGCCCTCATCCACAATTCCAAACCACCGTATCGACATCGTGACTCCTAATCGCCACGAGCTAACAACCATGTATACAACAGCACGAGAATCTGGCCTCTTCGAAAGTGCTCAATGGTGGGAAGTCATCAACTCTTTAGAAATGCCCAGTAGTGGCTCGCGTGATCGACTGGTCTCGGTCACGAACTCTAAACTCGTCGACCAAGGGATCCCCCAGCAAGCAATTCAACTTCTTCCCTTCATCCCTTGCATAATCACCAAGCTCGGCCCGCAAGGTGTGTTACTTACTCAGATCCTACCACCTGGTGATGAGCGGCTTCGTTCTGCGGATTACGCACGGTATATTTTGGGCAGATCTTATGCCGATGGCAATAATAGCCCAATCGGCGGGGTATATATGCGTCTCTTCCCGCCGGCGGAAGTCTTGAAGGATGCGGATGTGGTGAGTGTTAATGGGGCAGGGGATACGTTGCTTGGTGTTATTGTTGCGGGGCTTGCAAAGGGTGAAGGGAAAGATGATGTCGGGTTGAGAAGGTTGGATGATATCATTTCTATTGCCCAGCGGGCTAGCGGGGAGACGCTGAAGAGTACTGATGCTGTGAGCGCGGAGATTTCGAAGCTGGTAGGATTGTTGCAATGTATATAGGGCCGTGATCAAATACCAAGTAATAGAATAGGGAT
Source organism: Blastomyces silverae (assembly GCA_001014755.1). Lineage (NCBI taxonomy): Eukaryota > Fungi > Ascomycota > Eurotiomycetes > Onygenales > Ajellomycetaceae > Blastomyces > Blastomyces silverae. The sequence goes on from LDEV01003588.1 coordinate 15,882, forward strand.
AAATTGCCCTAAATTTTCATACACATGTATATACTTAAATTAGCACTATAATACATGTCTCAAATTTGGATTTCATGCAGCGATTCCAGACAATGCAAAAGTTACCCCCTTTTCATAAATTGCCACCTTCCGGAGGGTAGATGCGGCGTCCAAGTTCGCACACCTTCCCATTGAGAGAACGCACGTCTGTCCTTCGTAGCTTTGAATGTACCCATATCATCGGTTGCATGGATGGGGGGGGTCATGGAGACTTTGACACGACAAAATACGTTAATCTGCGTATTCTGAGGTATCAAAGGTATTGAGAGTGGAACCGTTGGTCTAAATGAACGACGTAACCTTCCAACCAGTCGAACTCCTCCGCGGTTACCGTCCGCATTTTTCAGCTATAATCCTATCCCCATCTGTGAGACTTCAACTGCAATTCAACCTATGGTTTAGCATGTTGTTAAACCACCTTCTTGGGCTGGGTCATCATCATCGCCAATCTTGGATTAGCTCATTAGATTGCTGCGACTCCTCATCGAACAGCTTCCATGCCCCCTCAGCACCCACCACGGGAAGAGCATCAACGTTCCGGTCACTGGCACTCTCGTCATCTCCCTCCTTTGCCTTACCATTAGTCCGTGCCACCTCGTTGAACCCAGCCGGAACATACTTCGGGTCTAGCAGACCCAATTGGACAAGAACGCCGGCCTGGTCCCAATATACATTTTCATGACAAAGCTTGTTCCCACGAACAGTAACTATGCTGACGAGTGCGATGGCAACTTCTTTATCAGTTGGCGGTATCCCGGGGAGCATCCACGGGATTTCATGCGTGTGTCTGAACGTAACGAACATTTCATCCACGATGCGATTAGTGCCCACGGTCCGGGAGATGAGGCGTATATTTAGAGAGGGTGGAGTTCCTGGAATGAAGTAGTCTGCGTAGAAGCGGAATAGCTCATCGCTACCGAATCCTGTGCAATGAAAGAGTCAGCTTCGCGCGTCTGATTGATCAAGCCTCATAACCTCGTTCAGAAATTGAGGATATTTAGCACGGCGTGGAAGCGATTTCGCAAACTTACCCCCCGTCATAGTAGGTACAAAATTCACATACGAGTCCTCCGTCATCGTCCGCACCGCCCCCCTCGCATCCTTTCTGGAATATAGCATATTGATATGTCGCTCCCACACTGGCTCGAGGTCCCGATAGATCTCAAACCCTTGCAGTAAGCATGCCAGCGTGCGCGACCATGCCAGCCGTGCGCTAATCTCGTCATATTCTGGGTTATCCAGTTCTGCGAACCCAGGTTTCGCATGTAGGTAAGTGTAGCAGTTATTCTTTCCGCCGAACTTTTGCGTTCCAGCAAGATGTATTGTAAGGCGTAGTTGAGAGGGGAAATCGCCTGTTGGACGTGGGATTCGAGGGGGATAATATGCGACTACTGCGCATAGCTTGGGCATTGGCTTTGTGCATGCTTCTAGGACTAAGGATGCGGCTTCGCCAAATGCTGGATATGAGGAATGATAGATTGGTTAGCCATCAATTTTATACGCAATTTATTTAGTGTATATCTGACTTTGGTCGAATACAATTTGACTATTTGTAGTCAACGTGTTCACATACCAACAATCGCATATTTCTCCCCTAGTTCCAGCGGATCCTCCAACCTCTGTAATTGACCATTATATTCCCTTGCCAGGCCATTGTACGGAAGATATGCGACCTCAAAAGCTTCATCTTTGAAATGCTGCATCATCTCCTGGTCAAAATCCCGAGTATCCGCTGTGATTACTAGCCTTGCGCGGCCCGATGGCCACGAGAAATGCATTGTGTCAACCTCACTGTGTGAAGAATGGCGTCGCAGCGGGGATAAGTGCTCTCTGATGCTGCTAGTCGTTCGGCGCAGGCCGTCAGTACTGAATCGCCGCCTCATGATATTGAATCTGGGATAGAGATATATATATATAATATATTATATTTATATGTCTAAGCAAATGCTGCTCCCTGTTCCCAGTTTGATCTTTCCTGGAGCAAAAACAAGAACTGGGACTACAATGCGCCATACCCTTTCGATACTCTTGACCACCGAGCTGGAACAAACCAATGAGCATTTACATTATTTACGATGATTAATATGACGTTGAACAAAACTCGGTTGAAGCGGGCCGAGGGGCAAAGTAAAGAAACTGGTTTCGCGATACAAGCAGACGTCAGAATTCCGCGAGTCGAAAAGCTTATTTTTCTGGCATCTTTATATAGACGTGGCAAGGGACGAAACTAGGAGATCAACAAGAAACCTTGGAAGGTGCGTAAAGCCAGACCCAGTTGAGCATCAATGGATGCGAACCCGATGCCTGAGTGAGACGGAAGTAAAATTGTTGCAGTAAATAAAAAAACAAAAAAACAAAAAAGAAAGCCGAACGCGGGGGTCGAACCCGCAGCCTTGCGGTCACACGAAAGGTGATCTAAGAGCCGCACGCTCTACCGATTGAGCTAGCCCGGCTGATTTGATGAGAGTGGGATGGACTGTTGGAAACCTTACCTCTTTCGGCTCTCATTGTTTATTCCCGAGGTCCTTTCGCTATTGAGCTGTCCAGCGTCGAAGTATTTTATTCCTTAAATTTTGTTTTCGATTATTTCTATATGCTTATTGTTTCTTGCCTTTTTTTTCTATTCTTTAAATGTGGGTGCGTGAAACCGCGTTATATGGCATTGCTAATTTGGAGCCCCAATCGAACATATATATATTTTTGCTCCTACAGCAGTTACTATCTTTACTTCAGTCCATCCTCATACCAAGCATTAGATTTTATTTTATATCCATATATTAAACCATTTTTCCCATCTTAAAACAGCCGACACAAATGGTCATCCATAACGGGCAACACATGATATAAACACCAAGAGAAACCGATATGCGGTTGGTCTTTTCTTTCTTATCCCTTCTCGGATACCCAAGATAGGCCCCACGAAGCTCGCGATGGGGCAATCGGCTTATGCCCTCGAAGTTTTATATTTTCCTCTTCGTCCAAATTCCAAATCTCACCCGTTTGGTTCTGACTAGATCTTTACCCATTTTAAATATCCCTATTACACGAGGCGTACATGGAGTAGTGTAGTCACCACCTGCTTTTACCCATCAAATTTCCTGTTGCAGATGGGCTCAGAATCAACCAACTATGGAACCGTAATATCTTGATATTTCTCTTGGTCGCACTGCTGGCTGATATTGAGACCCAATGAATATGTTTGACCATTGTCCGTGACGAGAAGGCTGTGGTTGGGGCACGCAGCAGCGTATATGGCGACGAAAGGGAGTGGGATGGGCTCCGGAGGATTGCGTGGTTTGCTATCGTCAGAGATCAATTTCTTCCGGCCGTTGGCTGGTAGGCTATCGAAGAAAATGCCAGTGCGGTAACCGTTCAAACAACCCCAGACAAGGCATTCACCGGGGATCCCAATCCATATACAAGGCCATCTTCGGTTAATGCCAAAGTCACATTGGCAGCGGCAGCGAGCCTAACTATTTCAGTGCTTCTCGGGACCTCATTTCTCAGAATGACATTTGGCTCCGCATTGCCGTCATAGGCAGAGATTGCACGCCCGGAGCACAGTTATCGTTGGATCCCCAAGTCAATTCTGATTAGTGTTCTGTTGGGGTTATAACACCCCTATATCCCAATGCAATTTGAACCACTTCAACCATGTGTATATTTTTGCTCAAAACGGGCTCCCTCACTCCAACCTTCATAGGCCAAGCTTGCCGTCATGGCCATCCCGCAAACGGGGATCGAATTTAGGTAGAGAGGCATTGGAAATAACAGTGCCAGCACGGCTTCGGGGACTTTGATGACTCTGTTGCTCCTGGTTCCGCTGCGGTTCAATGGCCCGTTGGCAGATGCGTGCTCACTTCCCTTCTTGTAGGTTTCAGGCTTTCAGGCACCCTTATTAATTTGGTCGTACTTTTTGACAATTTTGCAACTTAAGAATGAAAAATGGCGCGTATAGCTGAGTAGTAGCAACAAATGTAACCGAGGGCAGTTAGCAGGGAAGATAATAAAGTTTTCGATGCCATATTATGGATATATGTATGGCTCGATGTGTAATAGATAGAATGAAGTAAAGGGATATAGAATTGGGAGTTTACATATCGGAAGAGGGGGCAGTCGAACGATTTATGGTGATGAGGTTTGAAATTAGGCTTTCATCTGCTCAGGGGCTCGACACTGGTTCTTTCAGCAGTTCTTTCATCAAGTAACTCATTGTTATGTGAGGTTGTTTTGCCCAACTGTATATTTATTTCCTCTCAGGAATAGAGTTGGCATGATTGATAGCAATGCACTCCGTAAATCTAGAAAGAAAGAGAAAAATGCCAGTGAGAACTTGGAGGGAAGTTGTTATTGGCGTTCTGGGCGGTAAAGACTATGCAGGTGGCGGGAACCTTTCCCTTTTCAGCCATAGTGCAACAACCTTGATATTGGACGACCTCAGCCTCCTGCAACTTTAATCCAACCACCACCCTGCAAGGGCTACGGGCATAACAAACTTGATTGCCATTGTATGCCCGTGACCTCTCTCTATATTTGAGATAATATTCATCTGCCACTAACTCCCTTTAAGGAAGAACTCAATTCACGGTAAAGGCGATTTCAAAATTGGACTATAACTTACCGAGGCCCGAATAGATGAAGGAGTCGTGGTGCTGAATCAAATACAATTCGCTGTGCCTTACTTCATTCGCCCTAAAAGAAATTTACAGTTTGAAAAGGAAATATTCCAGGTAATCACATGTGTGGAGACAAGAGAAGCCTGGCCCTCATTTTCGTGGCCAAGGGGCTTTTTCCCCTATGTCTGTTTCACATCTTTACCGGCTAAAGAACCAGGTTTCATGTCTTGTAACTCAATGACCCTAGAAGCAAATAAGTCTGCCGTAGTGCATCTTAGGATTATGGAGCTTTCCCATGAATCGGATACTGGGGAGGAAAGATGGCCACTCGAATGTGAAGAGTTCAGCCGTGGTAAATTTTATCGAAGATAGCAAACAGCCTTGCCAAGAGGTCTGTTCTACCTGATCAACAGTCTCTATCTCACAAATCATCTAGGACCAATATTTGTGTTTATGCAAGAAATGCTTAAATATTTGAAAGGGATTGTAATGGTGACATATTGGTTCTGATACTGCTTCGTGTACGAGCGATGGCTGGGTCTCTCTGTTAGTGTAGGGACTCATATGTGAATACTCCGTACGGAGTGTGTTTTGGGCGGATATATAGGATATATACAGCAGCCTCAGATAGAATTCAGGCACTTTAGTGTTGGGGCTGTTTCACGGGAATTGCTATGGGAATTGGAATGTTAGCGGTTGTTCATTTTTAACTGACATAGCTCAATTTTCATAAATTTAGCATTTTAAGTAAAGTTATAGGCGGTCAGCAGAGGAAGAAGCTCAGAGTTCCCTCCTTTTCGTCTAGTCTAAGTATCTGCAAATTGGCAATCTATAATTATCCACATCCCAGTACTTCCTTCGAACTCCGCTCCATTCCTCTTCAAGTGGTGGGACTTTAATGTCTTCCCAATCGACATCGAACCCAGCTTCCAGGAGGTCCATTTCCACAACTTTCTGATAAACGTCATAGCTTATTTGTCGATCAGCCCCCATCCCGTTGAAGAAGCCCCATTTGCCGTTTGGTTCAAGGAGGCCGATCACTTGCTCGGAGAAGAATTCTCGGAAGTCGGAGTAGGATTCGGCAAAAGTGTCGTAATAGATTGCATCAAATGTTACCCCCTCATCGATGAGTTTTGGAAGGATGTCCTGCCACCTGCCTTCGTGAACGGTGACACCGGGCTTTTCATGCCAACCTTTGCTTTTCATGTCTGCTATGACGGCAGGATGCGCTTCAATAATGTGGTGTGCATTCGGTTGCTGTGCTTGGAAAAGATTGTCCACGATTCCCATGCCATGTCCAATGTTTAAAACGCGCAATCCGGGAGTGGGAAGAAGGGCTTTGGCGGACTTTGCCATGATGTTCGTCTCCCACGCCATCATCACGCCATTTTGATCCTCATCGAGTAATCGATCATGCTGGAATGTTAAATTCGATTGAAGGTAGCGAGAGCTGCTAACGTCAGCATCTGCCGACTCTGCCAAGTTCTGATTGGCGCGATTGCCCGATTCGGGCACCACTTGTGATATTTCCTCCTGCGTTTGTTTTTCCTCCGCCACAGGAGGAGCATCCTCCCCCTCCTCCTCCCCACTACCATCATCCGATAGCATTTGATAGCCGTCTAACCGATTAAGTAGTATTTCAGCCCGCACGCCCGCATCGACCATTAAACTGTAAAGTTCTTCAAGCCCAAGTCTCCTAGCCAAACAGCCAGGAGTTTCATTCTTAGAATCCAAGTCATTCCAAATAGCCCCTTCTTGCAGTAGGAACTTCACAACATCCCTCCCTCGGTCAGCCACACTAGCCGACCCATCTGATGTTACTGTGGAATCTCCATTTGTGATCCCATTGGGTGTTTGTTGACTGTCGGTTGAATCCTCTGCATCTGGTTCACACGCAGCAATTGCAGCGTGAAGAGGAGTATACCCGGTCTCAGGATCTTTGGCATTCACTGGGTTTTCTGCTTTTTCATTTGCGCGGATTAATTGACGGAGTTTCGGAATGTTATGTTGTGACGCTGCAAGGAGGATTTCTTGAATAGCTGTGTCAACATCTATTGTGCCCAGTTCGTCACTGAGGTCCGCCATGGCCAAGTAATATTATATCGCCTTTTCTCCCTTCTTTTCCACTTTTCCGTTCAATTTTAAGTTGGCGCTTTGTAACAGTTTAATGTTCGTTTCGTTCTCATAGGAGGATCGTTTTGCAAGCTGAATGACACTTGGACTAGACTGTTCGAGTTTCCTCCAGTTTATGTCAAGTATCCCATGGTGGGAGCCAGCTATCTGATTTTAAATGTAGCACGGACAACGTCGATCTGCTGTACTCAACTTTTTATTTCCCCACCTCCCAGTGGATCGATAAGGTTAGGGATAATCACGTGACAGTCAGCCCACCATACACAAGTTCCGCCCTTTCTGTAGATTCTCCCTCCGATTTATCAAATTCCCTAAAACTATGTGAGAATTGCGCAGAGAATGACTCAATCCAGCCTATCTCTCTAATGAACCACAAGCGAAATTTAAGCTTGTATCTCGAATTAATGCTGTCCGTTGTTTCACCCACAGGGGAGTGGCGTGTGTGGCTTATTCCCAGTCACAAACTACCAACCTGAAACTGGCGTGGAACAGACGGCGACCGCAAATATATTGTCCTGAGCAGCGGAGTCCCAGCGTGGCTTTGGGTCCCGATCTTACAAGTTTTTTTGATGGAAGGGAAACCGACGCATTGATCGATGTCCCCCAGGATGGCCCAGAGGCCCGAAGAGATTCAAAAATGGACATTAATCAGCAGTTCTCCTGCGGATCAGATTTTGCTATGGGAATAGCGAAAGGGAGGAGATCCTATATGCAGGCTGTGAAGGTAATTCATACATTATAGAGTGGAGAGGGAGCAATAGCTTGGTGATACCATCCTGCAGGTATCACAATGAGGGTGGAGAATACGGTATCACCAGGGGTGATGCCCAACGCAGCCCGCAAATGTCTGAAGTTGGCATTGACGATATGACTTTCAATTCGACTACGAGACTGATGCGGATTGCTTTCTCCTCATTCGATGATTACACATCCTTACTTCTGGAAGAAGGGAGCAAACGTCTCAGATCTACATTTGGTCCCTGACAGATTTCCTAACCAAGCCATTTCAAACATCCAACTTCTACACGCTATAACAAATGCGGATGAGATGCCTCCATATCTGGAAATGGTCTGGTAATTTTGAATCCTAATCTGGCAACTGGCTTAGGTCTGTGTCTGAACGAAGCTTCACTGCGCCACAAATAGATACCTGCCCCTGTCGGCGTGCCACACTCAGGGCATTTACCTTATATTGACACTACATTTAACGTCTCATCTGCCTCAAAGCGACTATATATCCACTTAGGAAGCGTCTCAAGGAGTCTGGTTCTGCGAAGGAACGCATCGCAGCGCTCCTACTAGCCGCCTTTAGAAACACTGAGGATGGAAGCTAGTCAATTGAATTGAGCTTGGGTGTTTTGACTGGCAATGTAAAAAGGGCCATTTCCCCCCCAAGATCTGTCTTCACTTTTTGTCTAAGGATCATCCACAAGCTTTGACGTTGTCTCTATTCCCACTCTCATTTTTTCTGATATTCTATCTTTTGGTGTGCTGGTCACCACTCGTTCAATCATTCTTACCCTCATATACCCGATTTTTAGTATTCAATTTTTTTTACCCATTTAATATTTTATTCTGTCGTTCCTTTTTTGGCCTAACAAATCGAACAATGAAGTCCTTTCTACGCAGCGCGTTTATTGGAGTTCTCGGTCTTTCAGGTGTCTTTAGTGCGCCTCTGGAAGCGCGCCAGGGAGGACAAGGATTTACGGATGTGGATATCCTTCAATTTGCCCTCACTGTAAGTGGCCATCATAATTCATTTTAAGTTCCCTAGAATGATGGGCCATAGCTAATTGTGGCAATGTGTTTTTTTCTTATAGCTCGAGCATCTTGAGAATGTTTTCTACAAGGGCGCACTCTCTCGATTCACGGAGAACCATTTCCGTCAGGCTGGCTTTGATGCCAGACTGTTCCAGCAGCTGAGATTTATTGCTCAGGATGAGCAGAATCATGTAGTGTTCCTTACGGATGCTCTCAGAGGTGCAGGAGTTGTTCCCGTTTCAGCCTGTGAATATAATTTCCCGTACACCGATATTCACAGCTTCCTTGCCCTGGCATCTGTCCTGGAAGGCATCGGTACCTCCGCTTATTTGGGCGGTGCGAGGGTTATCACGAACAAGGATATTCTTACACAAGCAGGGGCTATTCTCGTTGCGGAAGGCCTCCACCAATCCGTCCTCCGTAACAGTCTTAACCTGATCTCCTCAGCCAAGGTTACCGGCACGCCAATTGATGCCAATGCTATCTTTTCTTTGGCTGCTTCTTTTATCGTATCGTGCCCTCAGCAGAATGTCGCCCTTCCATTCCGAGCATTCCCAACGTTGATCCCAACCCAGCCCGGGCCCCACGCTATTTCCTCTCGCGCCAACTTCCGTGTCGGACGAAATGTTAACATCGGCGGAGGCGCACTCTTCCTCACTTTCGTCAGTGGCCTCGATATCGTCAGTGTTTTGGTTGAGCGTGCTGAACTACTCTTTGCTGTCGCAATTCCGTCGGTGATTAGCGGACAATCATACGTTTTCCTCACCAACTCCGAGGCTCGGGGATCTATCGCTGACAACATCATCATTGCTGGCCCGGCAATCATTGAGGTTACCCCGAGGGCCGCTACAATTGACCTGTCAATTTTGTAAATGGTTTAGCCATTGACCCATCTGATTTGTTTCTCCTTTTGCCAGAAGCGTATGGAATCGTCATTGCAAGGGGCTACTTTCAAGGCAGGCATACATTTTCTCGATTTTCGCTTCCATCAGGTCCGAAAGGCGGTCGGTATTTGTATCCTAGTTGCAGCCAGCCCCTCTCCCACCCCGCCCCGCTGTACTCAAATGGCAGCGTGTGGGATTGGTTGCCATTTACCATGCATGTGCTCGTGGACTACTGATTGTTTCCACCGATTCTTCTGATACTTTTTACCTTATTGCAAAGGGGAATTTCGTGAAGATGGATTGTCTTGGAACTGTGCACTATCTACATTGTTAATTCACCTCCCCTTTGAATGCGAACCCCTTTCCCACACCATTATCTGTTTTTTATTTCGTGCCCCCTTTTGATTTTTTCGATTTGCTATGCCATTTTCATTTTCAGGGAGAAAAGAAAAGAAAGAAGAGAAGGATGGCGGAGAAGTATGTCAAGGCTTCGGAGACTTTACTTCTTTTCTCTTGGTTGGTGCTCTGCTGAGATGACGGTCATGTATTCGCTCAGAAATGTTAGTTTACCCATGCAGTTACCCATTTAACGATGGATGAACGTAATAGAATATTATGATTTAAAACCTTAGAATTCTTAGGACCTTAAATCTTTTACCCCCTGGTTGGAAATTTTTGTTCATTCTGAATTATGCGAATATTCCATGTATACTGATGATAGCCTGCGTGTGCTAGGAAACAGTATTCCAAATTCCGAGGCAGGCAATGTCTCAAGTCCTGCACACACTCCTAACTAATGAGGTATTGGAAGAACAAACATACGACGTACTGGGCCATGTTTTTTGTGTGGATTAATATTCTCTCGCTGAGACCGTAGTAGTTGCGAATGGGCGGACATGGGTCTCGTTGGCAAATAATGGGATACTCGATAAGATGCGCAACGAACTGGAAAGGTAATAATTATTTTGATATAGGAGATGCTTGTATTTTTTCGATCCACTTTCCAGTAATAGTAGTAACAGTTTAAACAGTAATGGCACAAAGAGAAAAAAAAATAGCGGCTAGCTATGATATTTATACATGACCAACTCCCCTTCGGATACATTCGATGTTTTGGAACTTTCGGGCGGAAGGTGGCGGACAGAAGAATTGCAGTGATTAGGAATGGACAATCTCCAGCTCACCACCATACCCCAAATTCAAAAACAAGATTCTTTTCAATAATGTTAGAAGCCGGTCCCACACCTCTCTTTATCAGCAGTAAAGGCAGCGTTGTAGCCCTCGCCCTCCTCTCAATTGTTCCCCAAAGCTCTAACTATCAGAGGCGTCGGGTTTGACATTGACGTTGAGTCCCAAGCCCTCTGAATCCAAGTAGAGCTTGTTCTTTCCACCAGCTTCCTGCAGGATCGTAGCAATATTTCGCGCGTTTTCAAGTTTCCGCAGCTCGATGTAACTCTTGCTCTTTTTGATGGCGTCTCCAATCAGCTGGGCGGAACGGGCCTCACCCTGTGCCCGCACAACGGTTGCTTGCTTTTCTTGACGGGCTTTGTCGACGACGAACGCGGCTCGCTGGGCTTCCTGCTGAGCGACTTGTTTGGCTTCAACAGCTGCAGTGAATTCAGGTGAGAACGCAAGATGCTGTTGTTGAGGAAATAATATAGTTAGTTATTGACAAAAAACTGAACAGAAAACGACACAGAGCCGTAGGAGGAAATATCTCTCTTTCGTACCGTTAGGGAAACATCATCAAGAACGATGTTGAAACGAGCAGCACGTCTAGAAAGGTTATCACGGACAAGACGGGCGACGTTCTCTCTCTGTGTGATAAGTTGGCTGGCATTGAATTGAGCCACCACAGCCTTCAGGACCTCATTGACGATGGATGGAAGAACTCTTTCATCAAAATCGGTTCCTAGAGTACGATATATCTGCGGTAGAGCCTCGACTCTTGGGCGGGAAAGGACACGGCAGGTGATGTTCACCATCTGTAAGTCCTTGGTGCCTGTGAGGGAGGCAACATTTCTTGGCTTCGCGCGAACGTCGTAGATGATAGGAGTTTCGAACCATGGGATCCGGAAATGGGTTCCTTTATTCAAATAGGTTTTAGAGAGTAACGCCTAGGTGCAAAATTGGATGAATCAACACCCACCTTCATTGTAGATTTCCTTCTTCACGCCGGTTAATCTCGTGTACTTGATTGCTCGATGACCACCGTCAACTGGGAAAACGGAAAACGTGGTTAGTTAAACTTGAGTTTTCTCTTTATTTGCAAAGAGCAAATCTGTCGACTTACCGTTAAAGAGGGAATTCATGAAAACATATGCTCCCAATCCAACCGCAATCAATGCTCCAGCTGATCCGAAAGCTTTCTTTGGGCTGCCACCCGGAAAGCCTCCACCAAATCCGCCTTTCGCCCGCTGCTGCTGCAGGGACTGCTGCAACCTAGCCCACGTCTCACGAGGATCTCCAGCCATGATGATGCCAAAAAGAAGAATTGGAAAAGGAATTCCAGCTGGTTCGAACTGGTTGACTGACTGACATCGAAAGCTGGTCTCGCGGATTGAGATCAAAAGTTCGGCTTTAATGCCGCTAGACCTTATTAGGGAAGGTGTGATTTGGGCTTTTCCAAGGGTTCTACGGCGCGTATTAGACGCCTCAATCGCAATACGTTCCAGCCTTCGATGGTCCAAAGCTCCTACGGCTTGGACTGGAGATTGGCCTTGTATTTTACTGCACACGCCCAAAACACCGTCCACCGAACCGAGTATTCAGAGCTGGTATTCACTGTCGCTGAAAATTACACCGTTGACTTTTGCTGCTACGATCCTTTAAGCAAGCGCCTAAAGGGGTGCGACTTTGAAAATGCCTCCAGAGCGCTTCGGTAAAAGCGTTTTCCTTGGAAATATCCCCTACAGTAAGTCGTTCCTTATTTGGTCCATGGCACACACAGTATTGTAGTGGTAGCTTGGCTTACAATCCTCGCAGATCTTACGGAAGAGCAGGTGAAAGACATTCTCAGCTCCGCGGGCACTGTTACGAAATTCCGGTTGATGATAAACCCCGAAACCGGAAAACCAAAGGGATATGGATTTGCCGACTTTGCGGACGCAGACGCTGCTGCTTCTGCTGTACGAAATCTGAATGACTATGAGATTATGGGTCGCAAGATAAGGGTGGATTGGCCACATAACAATGAGAAAGACTCCGTACCGCCTGACTACCCCCAACAGTCTCAGATGGGTATGATGCAGGGGATGCAGGGACAAGACCAGTCGCAGGCACCTGTACTGCCGCCATTACCTCCAGGAACAGACCTTCCGCCAAACCTCACTTGCCCTAACGCGATATCACAAACTCTCGCTTCCCTCCCCGCTCCTCAACTTCTCGACGTTATTACACAGATGAAGTCACTGGTGATGGCAGACCCAGCTCGCGCAACGGAGCTATTGAGACAAGCTCCCCATCTAGCCTATGCCATATTCCAGGCGCTGTTACTCATGAATCTCGTTGATTACAGCGTTCTTGGCTCTGTCGTTGAGCAAGCGTCACAGCCTCAACAGCCTCCGCCACAAGCGCCACCCCAGATACCTCAACAGTTCCAACCATATCCACCGATCCCTGGCCAAATATCTACGCCCCCTATACAACATACTCCTTTCGCGCCGCCTCAAATACCGCCTCAATCTCAACCCCCACCACAGCAACAGCCCGCCCCATCACAGATGCCTAGTCATGACGAGCTGCTACAACAGGTATTGAGCATGCCACAATCTGCGATAGATGCGCTGCCACCAACGGAGCGTAGCCAGATAATGTTACTGAGGCAGCAGTTAATGCAAGGAGGGATGCGATAGTTATTGGTTGTGCTCCATGCATCGTTTTTGTGTTTACATTGCCTTATCGAGCTAAAACTTTATGCTTATGGTGGATGATACGGGAATATGGCGCAATGGCGGTGGTATTTTTGATATTTATTTTTATGGCTCTGCAACGTTTTTCTTTGCTATGCCGTACTGGTACTGGTGATAAGGGCAAAATTAGGGCAAAATACACTTTTCTACCGAACTTTTAGTTTGCTATCGTGAGACTATAAATGGCGTTCTGTCATCTTATACAAATTTAATAGCAAGAAATTACGCAAAACTTCTGCATGTTTTTGTAAATTACCTCTTTGTGGACATATGTCTATCGAGTCGCATTATCCGCATATGTGGAACGCATGAGTGTAGTTGGCCTGATGCTTGCTTGTAGTTGGCAGGCGCGCGGCAGGCGCTAAAATTCTGTCGCAACTAAAACGTATCGTCAAGATTTTTCTGCAAGTCGGCGTCCAGATTCCACCCGCATGGATCCGACTCGTGTCCTCGAATGACCCGTGGCTGTAACTGAAGTCAACTACTGCGTATTGTGTCCCTATCTATCTTTGATTCAACCCTGGATTTCCCTTTCCGTAACAAATAGCCAGCTTACGAACACGCTCTCGCCCTTTGTCCCTTTTAGCATTCTATGCCCTTGCAGGAGGAACGGGCTTCTAGGAAAAGTTACTTTGACATTTGAACTACATCTTGATTGTCACGCAACTTTATGCATTATCATTGGGACATGTCTGCTGATTTCGACGGCGTTGTTGCGCTATTCGACTCTAGTTGTTCTATTTTCATCCGAAATTTGCCCTCTAGCCTACCTATATTCGCTAACTATGGGCCAAATTTCTTTACTTGTTTTGCTGGTCTCAGGAAAAGAGGCCGGCGGGTTGCCTCTATATACTGTTTTCCGGCCATCAGCACTTCAATTATAGATCCATGTTCGATTGCCTTGATCTTAACTCGAGATATTGGGATATGTCGGGATTTTCTTCTGCGGATATACCATTTATTAGTCTATGTGGGGACTAATTTTCATACTCTTTATCTGCAATTTATCAGGTACAAATACCTTTATTTTTGAGTACGTGGTTTATTCGCCTTCCAATTGGCTAGGTGGGAGAGAGTTGAAGATCCAGCCTCCTGGTTGGGACATATTTACCCATTTCACGGGTTTACTGGCTTGCTCGTGCAAGCAGTTTAATTTTCTTAAACCACTGCTGCTCACTAGAGCATCATTGTCCTAACAAATGCATTGCGGTTGTTTGCATTTCTATAAAATGGGTATCCATTTGCGCTGGGGCCGGCCTATCAAGCGGCCTACCCAGCCTCACCGAGCCAGCAATTTAGCGATATTCAAAATTTGCAGATTGATTTCACAAGAAGCCTGTGGAATACACTTGAATGATGGATGATGGCTTTAAATGGGTCCCTGGATATAAGGAATGCAACATTGTTCGGTGTGTTGAAACTATCCTTGTTGCTTGTTCAACCCCTTATTGTCAACAAACATCTGTTTCCATTTTCCATGGACAGGCGGCAAACAAACCTGTCAGATGAACTCACTGGCTTTCATTCTCTTGTTCTACATTGCTTAAACATCTTCTCTTCATAATTCACTAGAATATTGGAGAAATTTACACATTTTCATGCTGGTTCCTCCTTGGTCTAGAAAATTCGGAATAGCCATGCCCTCGGACGCAATCTTTTTCTAATTACTTTCTGGATAAGGCTACTACATAGGCTTCTGCCTCAGAATGGCGAAACAGGAGAAGGCACTGTTATATCTCCTCGAGACAGCGCAGGCATTTATCATGGACGAGGATCTAACTGATTCAAGTGTTGAAGGCCGCTCCGTTGACTCCAATGTCGATACTGATACTTGTACTTCTCCCAATACCGACTTAGAAACTGACACCTCCGTGTCAGAAGATGCTGGTAGCGACGACGCCAATATATCCGGGGAAGACGATTTGAGAAGTTTGATAAATCTCCCTCCAGAAATCCTGCGAGGCAAATACTCTTCATTGCCTGGCAAGAAACCCAAGCCTGGATTGAATTTCAACCTCCCGCCAATTAGCAAAATTGAGGATATTTTTGATGACATCTCAATCAATGCTGAAAAGAATGGGTTTAGTGACTTTCTCGACCACATTGGTTCACGAGATTTACGCGTCGCAACAATGTGTTCTGGCACTGAAGCGCCTCTTCTTGCTTTGGAGATGGTGATGGATAGTATGTGACCCGTATATTCCTTTATTTACTCGTGCTAATATGTAACTATAGGCTTCAAAAAGATTTTTGGAAAGACGTTCAGCATGGACCATTTATTCAGTGCGGAGATAGATCCTTTCAAGCAGTCTTACATCCAGCGGAATTTCTCCCCTGATATAATATTTCGAGACGTCAATGAGCTAATTGCTGATGAGGCGTAAGCTATTATCCTCTCGAAAAGAAAGTAGTATACTAACATGATCCACAGAACTACAGCATTTGGTTCCCTCCGGAAAGTGCCTTCGAATTTGGATCTACTTGTTGTTGGCTTCTCCTGCGTGGATTTTTCAAATATGAACATCCATCGTAAGACTCTCGACGAAATGGGAGAATCAGGCCATACCTTCTACGGCGTCTTGCGATACACTCAGCGTTGCAGACCACCTTTGGTGATTTTGGAGAACGTCTGCGGCGCTCCGTGGGGTCATATCAAGAATGCTTTCAAAGAAATGGAGTACCACGCGTATCACATTAAACTAGACACCAAGAACTATTACCTGCCACAAACACGTGAGAGAGGTTATATGCTTTGCATCGACCAAACCAGACTAGAGACCCCACTTCCTGCAGACCCCAAATCATCTACATTTGCGAAGATGATGAAAAACTTTGAACGCCCAGCAAGTTCGCCTGTTACCCAATTCTTACTCAAAAACGAGGACCCTCGTTTGCAGGATGCTATCAATGATATATCCACCAACCCGATTAAAGACCGCCAAGCTGTTGATTGGACTCGATATAAGGCGCGTCACCTTCGGTATAGAATGAGAGAAGGCCTCGGGAATAAAAGACCTCTTACCCGTTGGCAGGATAACGGCACGTGTCAAATGCCTGACTTTTATTGGCACGCATGGAGCAGGGCGCAGACAGAACGTGTTTGGGATACCCTTGATGTCAACTATTTGCGGAGCATCGTCAGAGGTTTTGATATCAACTTCAAATCGTAAGTCGCTTTGTATTTTCCCCGTTCATGTATATTCTAACATGCCGATAGTCGGATTATCGACCTTTCTCAGGGACTCGATAGGGAGCTGGACCAACGCGCATCCGGTATTTCTGGTTGTTTAACTCCCCGGGGTCAGCACTTTGTCACGTCACGGGGAGGTCCTCTTTTAGGTATCGAGGCGTTGGCTTTGCAGGGGATTCCTATCGATAGGCTACTACTAAGTAATGACAGTCAAAGGGATCTCAACGATCTTGCAGGCAACGCGATGAGTTCAACCGTGGTGGGGGCGGCGATTATGAGTGCTTTGATTATCGGACACCAAGCCCTCGCCTCTGGCACAACTTTCCAAAGAAACTCCAAAAAAGAAGAACGCGGTACGCCACAAATCGCTGACAATGGAACCATAGAGGTGGCCCCTATTCAATTGGGCGACGAAATCGCGCTTTCTACACATGAAATTCTCGAAGTTGGAAAACGAAGTTCGAGAATGTGTATCTGCGAAGGTCAATTATTGACTAAAAGAACGGACATGCTGACGTGCGTGAAATGCGGGCTTACTGCATGCAGATCATGTGGCCGCAATCCTTCACATGTATATTCCCCAGTTCCCAGGGACGAGTTAAACGCGCGGCTTTGCCCCATCGATTTCGAGACCCAGCTTAAGAAAAAGCTTCCAATGAGACTCCAAGTTAACGGGCTATCCCTTGCTCTGTACCGAGCACTATGGGAAAGTAATATGTCAGTTGATATTATGAAGGCATGGGAAGATTTTTCCAGAATACTTCTTCCAGCATTAGGGGATGAACTGCGATTTCAGGGTGTGACTCGACAGAGATCCTGGACGATAACATATAAAGGGTCCCTATCCGTGTTAAAATTTGTTTGCTCGCCCGGAAGGTTGCAATGGTTCCTTTACCTTACACCACCAAAAGATGAACCAAGCAACTCTCCACTTCGACAGATTTTACGATGTCCCATCGCTTTCATGACTCCATCTGGCGAGAATATTTTGAAAGGAATTTGGCATATCAAGTCCCCAATTAGTTCATATTTTGACATTGATATCGCTGGGAGTGGAAATCTTCTTCCTTCTATCGGCTCGAGAGCTGGTTTGAAGCACTCGCATTTTGCTGGTGCTAAGGTATGGAGCCAGATTAATATATCTTCAACTGATGCTGCGGTTGAAAATCTGGAGTTTGATATTCGCGGAGAGTACGAGCTTCTGCAAGGTTGCGGTGCTGCAAGTGGAAGCTTGCACAAAAAGATGGTGCCTGGCTGTGGACCGCCTGTTTACTTTTTCCTGGACCCAACAGAAATTGGCCCTACGGAATTTGATTCTTGGGTTTTTGCACTTGACCACGGTCGCCTGGATATCGGCGAGCCGCGTATCACAGTAGCTGAGATGCACCCAAATTGGGATTCGTGTACGATTGCTAAGGAACCCAAGTCCGTTCGTTGCTGGTTCAAAAAGACCGCGTCAGATGACGCGATTTCTCTTGGTGTTTATCCTTCGCCGCCTCCTATCTACCAGACGCCAACTCCTCAAGCAATTGTTAGAAATATTGGGTCCAAATGTCTTGGTTCTTATGTTCCAATGCTGATATCGTCGGTTCCTGCAAGCGGTGCAGAATTGGCTTGGGAGCCTGGAACATGGAGAGTCTCAAATTTGATGGAATCGCCAACAGTTCTCAGGAAGCTTGCATGGTTGTTACAATGGGCTAGCTCAGTGGACCAATTTAGCGAATGGAATAGTATATGTTTGGATGGTGAAGAATATAGCAAAAAGTGTGGTATTTGCGCGCCTCGAAAACCCCGACTAATATGGGCTTTGGACGATAAAGACCGCATCTACGCCTACGAAGACCCAGAGGATGCTGCCGTTTACGAGCAAAGTATAAAGAAGCGACCAGCAACATTTCTTGGGTTTACTAGGCTTAGCCATGATTCCGTTCTACAGATCAAATTATGTTTGAATGTGATAACTCTTACTCATCAAGCAAGGGGGAAGCTTGCCAAATGGGATGAAGTGTCTCTGCAATGGCGGCTCTGCATCGATAATGTCGGTTTTCTTCGCCAACGATTACCTACGCTGAAAGAGAAAAACAACAAAGCCGACACTGAATCAACACAACCTCCCGGATTCAAATTCTTTAATCTCCGCCCGGAACAACTGCGATCACTTACCTGGATGAGGGAACAAGAGGACATTGCTCAGCCTTTTCAAGAGGAGGAAGTCGTGGAAGCTATGCTGCCAGCTGTAAATTGGAGAGCCGAAGCAAAAGCTACGGTTAAACACCTTGTGCGTGGGGGTATTTTGGGAGATGATGTTGGATATGGAAAAACTGCGATAACTCTTGGTTTAATCGACTCTCAATTCAGCAACGATTCAAAAAATGTGCCAACATCTGTGAAAGGGGCGATTCCAATCAAAGCTACTTTGATTGTTGCACCTCATCATTTGATGGACCAATGGTCTCGTGAGATTACCAAATTTTTGGGCAAGAAGTATAATATTTTGGAAATCAAATCGATTGCTTCGCTCCGATCACTAACTATTCGCCGATTTGAAACAGCTGATATTGTGTTACTCTCAACTTCCGTGGTTCGTGGAGCGAGCTACTATGATAGGATGGAGCTTTTTGCGGCTTCACCTGCCGTGCCCAAGGGGGATGGTAGGATCTTTGATGAATGGCTGAATGACACGATGGCTGCTGTTAGGGATCATGTTGATCTTCTGACGACGGAAGGGCCTGAAGTGGTACTCCAGAACATGATCCGGAAGCGAACTAATCTTAAGAACAGTGGAATATATTCAAAATTCCAACCCTCGAGGCGGTTAAAGGGTCAAAAATTCCAAGATCATCTACTGAAACTCAAGGAACAAATGCGAAAGATTGCTGGCGATGGCGTGGCCGCTGATAAAATAGATAGCCACTCAGAGCCGAGACTCAACAATACTCCAGCGAAACTGCGGAAGACAAAGAGGAAAATAATGGAGGACTATAAGGAAGATGAATGTACAGCCAAGGTTCCCCAATCAAAGAAGCGGAAAGTAAAATCAAATTTAGCAACTGAAGGGCTTTCTAACGAGTCCGACAAAACTTTTCAACTTTTGAACTGCAACGGCGATTGGAAGAGAATGCGTTCTCCATTGATACACATGTTTGAATACAGCCGTATCGTGATTGATGAGTTTACGTACTCGAAAGATCGAAACTACTCATCAGTGCTTGCAATCCCTGCTCGCAGCAAATGGATCCTATCTGGAACACCACCCCTCAACGGCTTTGCCGATGTAAAATCATTCTCTCCTTTCCTCGGAATCACTCTAGGAGTAGATGACGAAGAAGGCCGGGAAACGGAAAATGAAAGGTTGAGAAGCATTCAACGCGATCAGACAGGTATTTGCTCAAAGCGCTTGACATTGTCACTGCTTCAGGTGTGTGCTAACTGAACAGATGCTGAGCAATTTCAACCTTTCGTTACCCGGCATAGTGCAGCGTGGCATCGAAGACGACATAATGTAGCCCAGGGTTTTCTTGATCAATTTATGCGGAAGGTAATTACGCCTGCTCTTTGACATTACATTGCAATGTTGCCGTTAAAATGACTTCTGACTTCCCTAGAATATCCCTGGTATCGATGAAATACCTTGGACAGAACATATCTGTCCCGTTATTTTGGCTCCCCGAGAACGAGCAGCCTACCTTGAGCTGTTCATGCAGTTAATGTCCCAGAATCTAAAGCTTCGTAGAAACGGCAGAGGTCTATATGACTCTGCTGCAATGTCCCGAAATGACGCTATACTTGGGAATAGTAGTGGACCTGAAGAAGCACTGATAAAATGTTCCTCCTACTTTGTACCCCTTGAAAGGATAATGGGTAAACAACTGATTGATAAAACAAAGAGCGTCATAACGGACGATACTACCACTTCGTCAAGCGCAAGCAGCATTTTTGAAAGTGACGATGGAAGGAGTTCAATGACATGCGAAACAGATGCCACCTCTGTTTGCTCAGGCGAGGAAAACCCCCTATTCGCAAGGGATACACAGTTCTATGCTCTTGCACTAGATATAATTGAAAAACTCAGGCACGCGTTTTGGTTACAATCCAAGCTTGAAACGACAACACATTTCGATACGCTAATAAAACATTTAGAGAGAAATGGGGCTGGTGACCTGGGGGTAACCTCGTGTTTCCGCAATGCAATTACTGCCGCGCGCACGGCATACACCCCTGAAGATGGGCGGTACTACTATTTAACAGCTCAGGAGGTATACAACACCAATGTTGATAAATTGACATACGTTTCGTGCTGATATAATGCGTAGAAAAAACAAACCCCGTCTGATATTCGCATTGAATACCCAACGACACAATCGGAATTTATCAGCGACCTAAACGCTTGCACTGATAGCTTGCGCAGGCTCCTTGAAGAAGCCCTGGTTCGCGTAAGGGCCGCGAGTCTTTTCGTTGTCGTGCGGTCATTGCAAGAACGACAGCTAGAGGATGTGTTTGCTTGCTCCTCATGTTTCCGGCGACTCGCATGCCCAACTTCGCTCACTATATTGGGTGAATGTGGGCATGCCTTCTGCGAATCGTGTATTGAGATTGCTAAGGTTGAGGAAGCTTGTCGTCTTCCAGCGTGCAGCGGCGGAGCAGAAAGTTTCCGGATGATCAAGTATTCTGACATTTCCATCAGCAACAAAGACATCGACAAGGACACCGACAACAATGCCAATGACGAAAAATGGCAAGGGTACGGCGGAACAAAATTGTTAGAGTTGATTCGGCTTGTACAAGATACCGACCGAATCGCAGAAGACGAACAGGTGTTACTTTTCACACAGTTTCCAGATCTCATGGAGGCGGCTTCTGCTGTGCTGCGGAAAGCAAATATTCCTCATCTAATGGTCCCCGCCACTGATCGCATGGCCTCTTCTAAAATAGCACAATTCCAGACTGGTACTGAAAAGGTGAAGAGCAAGGTTCTCATCTTGCATCTGGGAGATGTGTCGGCCTCCGGATTGTAAGTTTGTCCAATATCAACGCCTCTCTCCAATTACCACCTCCTTTAAACAAGGCATATATTGAATTCATCGTTTCTCCGTGTTTTAAACACTAACCAATTTCACAGAAACCTTCAAAACGCAAACCACGTCATCTTCTTCCATCCCTTATTCGCCAAGTCACAGTACGACTACAATTCGGGAATGGCACAGGCGATTGGTCGGTCTCGACGTTACGGTCAACAGAAGCATGTGCACATATATCACTTTCTAGCTCTAAAGACGATTGAGGTAAACATTTTTGAACAGCGTCGGCGGGAGCGTTTGGTGAAAAGAGAGGGCGGGTTTCTCTCTGTGTCAAGTGGCGACGTTTTGTTGCCTACGGATGAGTCTGGATGGAGAGGCAGCTCGTTGGATGGTAGCAATGCTGCTGATATCTGAGTTTGGGGTTGTGCCGACCTTTATTCTTCGGGTGTTCGAGCACTCTGTTTTAAACGCGATTTTTCTTATTTTTCGATGAGGTGAAGGAACAGTTATTTTCTGAAACAGCCCCTCGGCCTCTTTTCATATTAGCCATGTGTGCCTCACTATTGAATTTTTTGGGGTGTTTCGTGGGTAGCTTTTGTGAGGTTTCGTATTTTGTTCTCTCTACATTGTTCGTTGGAGAAGGATGGGTTGGAGTTATGGGATAAAATGACCGCGTATTTAGGCCATGTACAGTACGTGAAACCGTACTGCTCGACGAGCTGGGAATTAATAACTAATACGATAATTACATATTGCGCAAATCGGTTCATGGTTCTGACGATTGCAGGGGTAATAAATAATCGAGCTTAAAGGCATATTGCTTATTCCACATTGCGTTCTGAGGACTTAGACACACTTTAGGATGGAAAGGAAAGAAAGGCAAAGTGAAGCATTAGAAAATGCACCCAAAAGTTAAGCATTTTGTATGTACATTACAAGCATCCTAGGAAATATGCAGCAAAACTTTAACGTCAAAACGTAACTCCAGATCAATCAGAAGATGAAATTTCCAATTGTTAGTCTGTTTGAAAACCCCTTTTCCATTAATTTTCTATATTTATGTACATTTAAATTTTTACAGTTCCCCATCTGTCCTCATCATCTCCGGACTCCACGATGGATTCGTCAAATTGGTCAAACCGGCGCTATTCTCACATGTTTTTCGATTACTGAGCGGGCCGGGTGGGGGAACCTTGGCGGATTTGTTCGTTTCCGATTCCTTAAAAGCATCTAGGAGAGGCACTACGGATTCTGGGGTGAGGTCCTCGTAGTAGTCGTCGTTGACTTGTATCACAGGTGCGTTCACGCAGGCGCCCAAACATTCGACTTCAAGAACGGTGAATAGTTTGTCTGGGGTTGTGTGGCCATTGGAGACTCCGAGGTGGTCTGTGACGGCTTTCATGATTTTGTCGCTGCCGCAACCGCCTAGTTGACATGGTGTCTAAGGAAAGGGGAAAATCATGCCAGGTTAATAAAGCGTCATTTCAGGTGGAGCTCTAGGGATACGGTAAATAATTGTATGGCTAGTTAGTCAGCTAAAACGTACCGTTGTGCAAACCTTTACATGGTATTTCCCTACGGGTTCCCGGTTGTACATTGTGTAGAATGTCGCAACTTCGTACACTCTCATTGGGGGCATCTCCAGCATGCGCGCTACTTCGTTCATAACACTGATGCTAGTGTAGCCATATTGCCGTTGACCCAGGTCTAGAAGTGGCATGACAGCTCCCTTCTTATATTGTGGAGGATACCTCAGGAGGATCTCATCAATAAGCTTGAGGTTCTCTTCTGAGAATTTGAAGGGGATGCTGGGGTTGTTTTCGGGAGTGTTTCGGTGCTAATGAAGCCAGTTATATATTAGTATAGGTCTTGTAATAGCCACATATATAGGTTAATGGACATACGACTGCGAAAATTTCGCTCCGGAGGGGCGCCGCAACAGTGAACGGGCGACATTGTCGGCCAGGGAAGCGGGAGAGGGCGAAGCGGCCTTGCCGCAAAGAAAAGGGGACCAATTTGGATGCCATTGCTGGCAGAATTAGGAGTGGCAAGGCCCGGTATCAAGCAGCACCCTAAGAATTGAGGGCTGAAATGGCAATGGCGCGCAGCTGGGGGTTGGGATGAGGTCGTTGATAGTCGAAATAACAGCCGTGAGAAGCAAACTGGACGGAGTTGATGTTTGAGGTTCCGCCGGCCAATGAGAAGCGGCGCATTGCTGACTTATGTCATCCCCGGAAACCAGGACATTCCCCTCCACATACATTTAAATAGCGTGAAAATCACAACAAACTTATAACAACCACGATACGATACAATCCTATATTCTCTGCTACTATATCGGCAAGGCGAGAAGTAGAAGAGGGAGCGCAGAAGGAAAGGAATGCTCTTCACTTCTATCGGGCGCACCACCAGGATCTCAGCACTAACCTGTCGCTCGCTACTTTCTCCCCCACACTCAATTCAATCTTCCCTAATCAGGTCCTACGTTTCCTCGCCCCTCATGGACCAAGACCGCTTTAAGCTCGTCTTCTTCGCCCCGTTATCTCATGTGGAGGCCTGCAAAGACGCCGTATTCGACGCCGGCGCTGGCCAGTACCCGCAGGGGAAATACACCAGAGTCTGCTTCCAGTCCCCAGGCACCGGCCAGTTCCTCCCTGGAGGGGGTGCAAATCCGAACATCGGTAAAGTCGGTGCCCTGGAGTTTGTTGAAGAAATGCGCGTGGAGGTCTTGTGCATGGGTCGAACCACGATGCAGGAAGCTGTAAAGGCGCTAGTCAAGGCTCATCCGTACGAAGAGCCCGGTTACGAAGTTTACAAGCTGGAGAATGTTTCGATTGAAGAATAATGGGTCAAATATCCTGTTTTATCGCTTGCTGGTCGATCAATGGACATTTCGAACGATCGAAAGAGCCATTCCCCTGACACTCTATTCCCTACCGCCCGCGGCTGTTATAGAGCCGTCGATGTCTGAGACGAATGATTCCCCTTTACGGCTAATTTCGATGGCAATACAAACGAGAGAGTGTTGATAGAGATTCATCCCTCAACGACTGAGCTTTTTATATCTCAGTAGAGTTTTCACATCTGTTCATCGCGATCGAGTGATAACAGTGACCTTTGCGGCGGCATTTTATAGCTAACATCCTGTTCCTCCCCTTGTAGCCTCGTTCGTTTTGGCTCGCCTCTTCTGCACTAGCAATAATATGTCCGAAGCGAATGCTGTGCGTTTACTTCAGAACACCATGTAACAGTGACAGCAGGTCTTTTCACGAAGTGCATTTACATTTATTTTGCCATAAATTGACCAGTCAGATGTCTTGAGAAGTGATATATATACGTGCTAGAGACGTCGCCTAAAGATATTGTACTTGAATCATTGACTGCACAACCGGATTAATATGAGCTAATTATTTTATATAAACTCGTAGATGTATAAGAGCGCCGTCTGTTGGTTCTTGTAAAAGTCGTCTGTGGCCTAGATGTTGTGCCTCGGCATCCCGACGTCATCGACAGCCGCAAACCAAAAAAAAAAAAAAAAAAAAAAAAAACCATTGTTAATCAGCCAAAATCTCATGTCCAAAAGATATTCAACCAACCACAGATACCCAACGCTACCTAATGAGTCCCTATCCATGACATTTATTGATTTTTAAAATATTCTCAAACTTCACTGAGATGATACAGATTCCACTCTATCTGCTGAGAGTGTACGTATTGAAACCCGTCTATGCGCTTGCATCCAGTCTTCTGTGACTCCACTACCACTTATCGCGCAGGCATTAACCCGGGCTGCGTATTTTTAGTTTCGAGTCCGCCCACCAGATACCCAAGGGGACTTCTATCATATAATACAGGTTGCCCCGCTTGCGGAGGAGAGAGGGACAGCTAACCGTCGAGCCGCTAAAACGGCATTAATAAATCCGAGTCGCCTCTTCCCCGCTCTCCGCCTCCCGGCTGCGCAAAAAGTTCCCCAAGCCATGGCAGCTCGGAATGGTCTGCTGGGGAAGGCCCCTAATGAAACCAACGGAAAGGCAGGAGGGAGGATAACTAGGGTCTTTCCCGTGCACAGCTTGAATTTTTCAATCCAGGACACGACGAAGACGTTGGTCGAAAAGTGGACAGCAGAAAATGAGCGGGGGAATCCGGAGGCCAAAGTGTTACTTGAGGCGGCAGAAGCACTGCGCACGAGCGATATACCAGTGGCATTCCCTACGGAAACTGTTTACGGGTTAGGTGCAGATGCGACCCGGAGCGCTGCCGTTCAGGGCATCTACAAAGCAAAGCAGAGACCGTCAGACAATCCCCTCATCGTCCATGTGAGCTCACGAGAGCAATTACAACGCCTCCTCCAACCCCCTTCTGACAGTTTGCGTTATGACAACTCCGGCGCGGGAACGATGCGATCTCAACAAGGAGAAGAAACGAATCTCATTCCACCAATATACGAGCCTCTGATAAGTAAATTCTGGCCTGGCCCGTTGACTATCATCCTACCGAACCCAACTCCATCCCCACTCGCGCCAGAGGTCACATCTACACTTCGCACATTTGGTGTTCGAATGCCATCTTCTCCACTTGCGCGGCTCCTCATATATCTCGCCGATAGGCCGCTTGCCGCTCCGTCCGCAAATGCGTCAACCAAGCCATCCCCCACCACCGCTCAACATGTATACACCGATCTACAAGGGCGTATTGATATGATCTTAGATGGAGGGCCCTCTGGCGTTGGAGTGGAAAGCACTGTGGTTGACGGGCTACTCTATCCACCCGCCGTACTCCGGCCGGGAGGAATTGGTATTGAAGAGATACGTGCCTGTCCCGGTTGGGAGGAAGTTCAGATTGGGTATAAAGATGGCGCCTTGCAGGGTAAAGAGGCCCCACGCGCCCCTGGGATGAAATATAAACATTATTCGCCAAAGGCCAAGGTTGTTCTATTCGAAGCAGGTCGAGACCTTGAAGCTGTTAAAAGCAGGCTGCTCGGGGATCTAGCAGGGCTTACGTGCCATGAGGGACAGAACGGGGATAATGCCAAACCTAAAATTCCGCGTGTAGGGATCGTCAGGACCAAGTGCTGGAAGATGGGATTGGGCATCCGGGGTAATGATTGTAGTGTCAGCAATGGCGCAGCTGGTTCCGAAACATCGAGTATTTCCACCACCCCTTCAGATCCCTTCAATTCCTCCTCACCTGTAACTGGCTACCAATCAACTTGCCTTCGACTCCTCCCGTCCACAGAGTTCAACTTGGACACTCCAATCGAGCTATTCGATATCTATATCGGCCCAGACACAGATTCTATTGCACGGGGCTTATTTTCTGCTCTACGCGGTTTAGATGAGAAGAATGTTTCCATCATATATGTTGAGGGCATTTCGGATACTGAAGGTGATCTCGCAGCTGCGATTATGAACCGGCTGCGAAAAGCGGCTGAGGAAGAGATTCGAGGATGAAATTGGGCAATTATTTTTCATCCCCGCCTCATCTACTCTTGGTATTCTTTGCTCCATGATGATAGACAAAATATACATAGATTTTTGGTTACAGATTTGCACTTCTGACAACATAGTTCATGATGACCACAAGCTTCCATACCCGCTATCATGCTGATTTAAGTTAGGCCACACCCTTTGTATCTTTCATATTTGCATTCAAATGATAATCTGCCCCTTGGTATATGCTGGAGTATTATACACATATCCATTTCCATCTCTAGAAGTAGCCAAACACTCCCACCCCTACTATTTACCTCCTTTACTCTTCCCACCCTTCCCCCCCTTTCCACCCTTCCCGCCAGCCTTCCCCTTCCCGCCCTTATCGCCGCCACCGCTACCACCAGAAACAATCTTAACCTTGCTCACAGGGAGAGTATTCATAATTTCAACCTCTCTCCACCCCTTAATAAGCTCCAACTCCATCCGAGCCAACTGCTTAAGCCCATGAGTGGTCCCATCTTCTCCTTTACCCTCCTCCCCATCCACCCGTTCGTTCACATCCTCTTCACCAACCTCAGCCTCACCCTCATCTTTCTCCTTCCGTCTCCCTTTCCCCTTTTCCATAGCATTCACAGCCGTGGTCGCATCAACAACCCACTTCCCATAAATCTCTTTGACAGCCTTGCCCTTCTTGAGAGTCCCTGGCTGCAACTTCGCCCGATACTTATATTGGCCCAGAGCCATCCAGGGCGCACAGACGGGAATGGCCGCGACGATTTCGTCACCTGCCACCGCAGTGCCAATCAGGGAAGGAAGACAAGAAAGATCGGCAGCACTATCTGCATCATCGAGTTGTGCATCACCACCATCGGCATCATCCCCACCTGCTTGTGTCTCCGCCTGCTGCTGCAATGTCTTTTGTCGTTCGCGCTCAGCCTGCGCGGCTCGATCGTGCTGTGCGCGACGGCGTTGCTTCTGGGCTTCAAGCTCGGCTTGCCTATCCGCTTTGCTCTTCGCGGCTTCGCGAAGCTTATCTGGCTTAGGAGCAGAGCCCAGGAGACGGAGCGCGAGCTCACGGTCCTCTTCGTCTTGGTGCTGGTATTTGGTGGCAATTTTTTTGTTCTTACCTCGTTTTCCACGGATGTTTGTTGTGGCGGTTGATGCTGCTACGGATGGGGTTGAGGAACGTGATGGTTCATTTGGGGTCAAGCGCGACTCAGGATCGGTAGGGCGCGTTGAGGCTTGTTCAATGGGGACACCCTTTTTCAATTGACGTTTTTCCCTAGCAGACAGGCGTTTGGCAGGTCGCGCCGTCGCAGAGTCAGTATGCGGTTCCGAGCCGGTCTTTTCTTCCGTGGGCGATGTTTCCTTTCCTCCCAATGCTGCCTCCTCCAATGCTTTGGATTCCGCGTGATTATATTCTCTCTCATCTTCGGCATCGACGTCCTGGGGCCTGTCCTCCCCAATTTTGGACTCCCCATCGTCACTGTCAGAGTCGCTCGATTCGGCCTTCTCATGTAACAAGGGATTTGTCCGCTTATCGTCCATATTCTCTTCAATTTCACCGTCTTCTTCATCCGAACTACCATACTGCTCAGACTGATGATTTGTCTCTTTGTTTTCAGACTCTCTTAGTGTTTGTTGGTCGAGTCTTGATGGCGGCTCCTCTATCCCCTGAGTTTCCTTCACACCGTGTGTAATAGACGCCTCATCCCGCACTCTATGCTTCGTATGGTTTTTGATACTCTCACTGCTGATTTGAAACATTACAGCAAACCCGAGAAGAAGTTGAGCTGGGGGAAGCTGATTTTTCTCGCCGCGAATAACAAAGCCACCCGTTTCCAGGTATTCCCCTGAAGGCGTAGTTTTGGATACCTGATCTGCATTTACCCACCACGCGCCCATCACGGCTTTAGAATCCCACGCACTCGAGGTTGCTACGCAGAGGTTGCCGGCTTGTGAAAGAGTTCCTGGTGGGATAGGAGCATCTGGGGTGTCAGGCTTATTTTTGACGATGAAGGGAATAGCTCCTTGAACATCAGCGTGTACATATACATCTCCCTTCTTCAAATGTCGTCGGTACAGGATTTCCGTTTGCTGGACGTCTCTCCCACTGCTCATTGAGTTAGTATGACAAAATAAGTTAGGTACAGCAGGAAATGAGTGATGACGAACCCCAAAACAAGATATCCATCAGAAGATACGAAAAATATGAACTTCTCAAACCAGAACGGTGTCCTTGCAGGCCGAAGAACTGGTTTCTCCTGTTTCAATGCCTGCTTAAGATCCGCAGTCACCTTCTTTTCCGTGCTCTTTATAGCCTTCTTTGTCGACATCAGCGTCTTTTCTTCCTTCACGGCGGCAGCTTTCTTCTGTTCATAGTACTGTCTTGCATTAGCCCAGGGCGAGATCCCAAGATCAATATCAATAGACAATAGCTGCTGCTGTGGTTGCTGCTCTGGTTTCCTCGATCTTCCCAGCTTCCTCTTGCTCTCTTCATCTTCACTACTTTCCTCATCCTCGTCCTCCTCATCAGATTCATCCATCGGTTCCTCATCTTCCGTAGGCTCCCCCAAGAGTAGCGTAACCGTATTCTCGTACAGTTTCAGCGGTAATTTTATAACCTTGGCTACCGGATTCTGGCGACTCTGTTCCATCTCTATCAAACGAGCAATCTCTACCCAGTCCATGCCCTGCGCTATCAACCCGTTGACTGCATTCATCGCCTCCTCAACGCGCCACATATTGGCTTCGATCGCCTGCGCCTTGCGAACGTGAAGTTCCTGAGCTTCCTTCAAAACCCCAACACGCTTTTCCTGATCCTTGTGCGCAGCTTCGAGTTTTCTCTTGGCCGTCTCTTCACGCTCAGTAAGTCTCGATTCGAGCTTTTGAGATTCAACGGATGAGAAGTACTCGTCCACAGCCTTGTTGAGAGTGTCGAACTTCAGAATTGCCGTGCCAGGTTGATTCTCAAACTGTCTCGGCTCGAAGGGATGAAAATCAACATATTGGAGATTTTTAGACTTGGATGGATCCGTAGCAGCCACTTCGCTATCTTCTCCTGCTTTACTTTCTGTTTTCGAGACAATATAACCTGGAGTGTCATCTGCGGTCGAAAGGCTTGAGTTGACATTTTCTGCCTCCAGAAGTGCCAACATGAGCTTTTCCACCAGCTCATTATCCCCCAGTACCTGCTCCGGTTTTAAACTCGTGTCGAAACCAGTAATATGGAATGCATGTTCAAGGAGCAGAGGGGGATACTCAGGGAATCCCAACGAGACAGCTCGTCTTAGCGCTTCGGCCTGCTTCTTTTTCGCCCTCTTGGTATTCCCCGCACCCTCTCCAGAGCCCGTCACACTCTTCGCCTGCTCTAGCGCATCCCTTAATCTCTCAATAGATAATGGCGGCACCCCATTATAATTCTGCTTGTTGGTAAGAACATATTTCAACCCCACTCTAACCTCTTCCTGGTCACTACCTTCAGGCACAATCCGGTGGAGTGCAATGATATTGTACTCCTTGTCGGTCAGGATAATATTTCCTCCTGCGTAGAACTCTAGGAGGACATGGAAGTTGCCATCGCTAAGTTCAATGTCGATGATCCTATCCGTGCCCACTTGAGTGACGGCCGTGACCCTTCTTGTTTTCAGGAACTTGCGTAAGCGAGCGATGAACGGTGAGGGAGCGGCGGCGGTTGTGCGAGAGTACTCCGTAAGATGGCATCTGAAGCCGGTGTCGACGATGAGTTGCTTCCTTGTGTCTGGCTTGGCTAGCTTGAAGAGGTATATTCGCTAGGGGGGGAAATATATCTCAGCAAACCGGGTCTAGCTATGTGCACAGAGAGGGAATAGAGCTGCTTACCGATGATAGGTCGTAGATGTTTGAAATTCGAAGACCAACCAGAGCCTGAGAGAGCTCCCGGGATATGACCTGCTCAAGTTAGCGTATAGAGACACTTCCCACAAAACAAGCAACACTGACGAACCTTAACATCGAGAGAGGAGAATCTCTGCTTCATTTTCACCTAGTTATAGAATGGTGACCGGACGACTTGAGTGAGAAGAGGTGTAATGTCCGGAAGTTACATTTCTCTTTGGAAGAAAACGCGCTTGCGGCGACTTGGAGTGACGTAGGGTGGGGCAGTATAAATATTCGATATTTACTTAATACTACGCGGACAATTAGTTATCTTACGAAAATTCGGGTCTTTTGATACTCCGTTTGCACAGGATGGCAACCAAACAGCTGAGATGAGCTGGGGAGCTAAGGAAATGCAATAATAACTTGTCTCGTTAATATGCGCTGACTCTTCGGTTGGTAAATAAATATAACACTCATACAAAAGCATCGCTACTCCGCGTTTTTAAGGGATTTGAACCACCAAAAAAGGGATATATAGACATAAATTTAGCACATGCAAATAGAGGGGGAAAAATCCATTCTATAAAATATTCCGCAAGAAATAAAAGATTCCTCGCTCAAAGACCACATACAAAAACGAAATAGCACCCATGTACGCCAATTACCCAGAGCTATACCCCGACGAAAAACAAGGGGCCAGCACAAAATATAAAAGCCGGCAGAAATCAAACAAAAAGCAGAAAGCCCCCGTCATTTCACAAACCATGCCGCAGCTGTTCCGCAAGTCGCCTCTTGCCGAACTCCCAAGCATTCAACAAGCCTTGTTCCGACAAATCGATTCCCTTCATATTTGGGGCATCCGGCGCCGGAGCACGGCTGACACGCGAGGCAATATGTACAGCATCCGTTTCTAGGAAGATGCCGTCGTCGACAATCTCGTCCACAGCTAGCGAAACAAGGTCATAGTTTTCGATGATGCTGCGCTTGTCGACGCCGGAACTATAAGATTTGTGCGAAAAAGGGACGCCAATCCGGTCAGTTTGAAACGAACAGAAGGAAAAAAAAAAAAAAACGAAATATTGAAAATCAAGCTGATGTTAAACGTTCCAATGCACACAAGGCAGGAAAAATATCTGCACACCACATACCGTAGCAAAATATTCAACGAGTCCCTCAGCGCAAGAACAACATTGTATAGCAGAACCTCGTTCTCCTCCGCCCCGCCAACGACGTAGAGCATCACGTCGCCCTCCGTCTTGAACACCACGACCCGATTGTCATACAGGATAATATCGCTCGTTTGCTTAACAGTCTTCTCTAGCAGGCCCTTCTCAAACGCTTTCTGGTCCTTTACTGCGGGATACGGGTTTGCGCCTGGGTAGTCTAACGAGTTGGCCGCGGTGCCGGCGGGAGCGTGTGGAGGGGAGTAGTACTTGGCGAAAATCCTCGAGGAGTCATCCGTGGACATTATGAGGATCGCATTGACGGAGAAGAGGGATATTGGGGCCGGCATCTTGACTGTGCGGGTTGTGTGTAAAGCAGGTTTCTGGTGGGAATTTGTGGTGAGGTGTTTATGATAGATAATAGTAATGCTCAAAACCACAGGTTGTAATACAGCCGCTGGCCGGAGTGAGCTGTCTCTAAATCACGTGATATAAATCCGCCCCTTTTTTTTGAATGGAGTTAACTGAAGTCGAGAAATAAATCCATAATTAGATAGCACCACTGTTGGTCTTGCCTTACGTGTTAAATCTGAATATCTAGGCGTGAAAGACAGATATTTTAGGGAATATGAAATTAAGGCCCTTAGTTGGCACCCACATTAAACAACCACATTGCTATTAAAGGCTGGCTTTTTCTTAACGCATGGCAAAAAAGAAAGAGAGTGTAAGGTTGACTAGTAAAAATAGACCAGTAAAAAAAAAGTAAACATATATATGACACAGTGGTAGGCAAGGGGGATGCATGTAACAATAGTATTAATATCTATACTAAGGAATGATAAACTAGAAATATAAGAGGGGTTGGGTGCGGGATTGGGATACCGCGCGATCAGTTTCGAGAGGCAGACAAGATTTGCTATCGCCGCCCTGGACATTTATATGCAAAGTGAAGTAAATATGTTCAATCGTAAATAATAATTCATGGACCAGAGCTGGGATTTGTGACGTAGAAAAAGTGGGCGAAATAAATAAAGATATATCAAAAGCACGAAAATCCAAAACCATGCCATTACGGAAAGAGACCAGGAAATAAAATATAAAAAAGTAACAAGCGGGTGGGCTTATCTTGCAGTGAGTTCCAGCCAACACCAGAGCATGCAATTCGCCCTACATATTAACTGGTATATTCATGTAGCCCGCGGTCTTGCAATATCTGCCTGAGAAGAAAATTAAATCAAAATAAGGTGTACCAAAGATTATATCAACATAGTGAGTTTAAATGTAAATAAAAGAGCCAAGTCAGTTGGAAAAGGAAATTTGATACATGTAAATGAGAACCTGTAAAACTCGCACATTATCCCCAAGGGCTTGTAGATGGAAAAAAAGTTGGCCGTAGTAAAGTAAATTCAGCAGGTATAACGCTGTCCAAAAGAAAGAGGAAAAAAAGCCATAACACATGAAAGAATGGTTGGTTGAAGTAGTCGAATCAGGTGGGCGATGTGACATTTGGAGGATCGGTTTGCCCAGGGGGTTTGAACCAGGAAATCCAGCTTCCGCGATTCGCCTTCTTACGTGCTTCTTCGTCAGCCTGGTCCCCACCTTCAAGCTCCTTGTTCTCCTGGACGAGGCGCAAAGGTCGCAATTTATTCTGGGTCATCACTGCGCCGGTATAGTTATTCATGCCCGGGCTGGAGCGCTGAGGGCTTGATGTGCCTTCGGTTGAGCCTACCTCGCCGCTGCGCTCGCTTGAAACGCTAGGTGTGCTAGTCAGTCCTCGATCGTGGGTTCTGCTAGAGATGGAACCGACAGGGACAGATGCTCGTTTTGACGCGATGCTAGAATTGAAGAACGCTCCCTGCCCCGAGGAGAGTGTAGGGCTGATTCCAGGGCTCAGAGGGCCATTGGATGAGGGACCGCGGTACATCTGACCTACGACGGCGGCAGCGGTGCCGTCTGCTTGATCTGACCGGCTCCTCCGGTGCATTGTACGTGAACGGCCTAGCGGGATACTTGGTGCGGTGTCCGGATTTTCATTCACAGTAGGGTGGGCCTCAGGCTGGGGTTCACGGATTGGGCTTTGTGTAAGATTACTCATTGTCCGCGATTTGGGCTTGGGTCGAGTAGCTTGACCTGATACAACGGACTTCGCCCTTTGAAGAAACGATGTCCCGGTACCTTCCACCTTGTCTGACGGTGGGGGCCGGGGAGGCGGAGGTAGATCCTTATCGGTATTGGCCGGTTTGTTCATGAGAGTCGACGGATTGGTGTCATTTTTGTCCAAAATATGCTCAAAACCCTCAGTTTGGAGCAGACGCCCTATGATCCTTTCAATATAGAGACTCAAAGCCTTATTTTGATCTTTAAGGGATTTGAGCTCTGTTTCGAGTCGTCGACGGGAGTCAGCATCTCCGCCTTCGCCAACCGATTCAAGCTCATCTGCGAGCGACCCGAGTCCACTGCTCGCCTGTTGGTTTTCTTGGTTGTTCTCATGCATGAAATCGCCCTTGGAGAAATCCCCGTTCAATGTTTTCTCACTTAGAAGAAGCTGGTAACTCTCATTGTCTTCCATCAGGCGAGCGTTTGCCATTCTGGCTTCCAAAAGCTCGCGCTCCAGGTCATGTTGGCGGCCACCACCTAGATTTTCCATTTCGACAAGTTTTATCTGGGCTTCCGCTAACTCGAGTCTCAAAGACTCAATGAGTTTATCCTTTTGTAAAATCAATTTTGAATTGTTTCGGGAAGGGCTGCGTTGGAGCTGGGAAGATGGCGCAAATTGTCCGTTCTCGAGATCTGCCGAGGCCCTATTTCGAAAACTCGCTATAACAAAGGGGGCCGGTTAACAATAACAGAAGCCATCTTAGTTCAACTTTATAAGGGAAAACTTACGCGATCTGGAGACGTTACGCTCATTCTCCACATTGATACGAAATTCCTTCTGCGCAATGGTTTCCTTCAAACGCTGGATAGTGGACTCCAAATCCTCCTCCCTTTTTGCTTGTTGTTCCTTCTCATTTCCCATGGCCACCCGTTCTGTCTCGTGAGCTTGCTCCAGATCGCGAATTTGCCTCGCCAATTCTTTAACCTCTCCCTGGAGCGCACTTAATGCGCTGTCCTTTTCATGCGCCTGCTCTTCTAGTCTCCCCTGTTCGCTGACCGCTTCATCAAGCCGCAGCTGCAGGACACCTAGTTGTTTCCGGTACTGATCTGAGACAGTTTCCGCTTTTTGAACCTGCTCTTTTAGTTCATCGATGAGGGCAGCGTTTTGAGCTCTCGCATCGTCGTCTGAGGGACTCGAGAAGGTTCTAGGCACAGAACTCATGCTGAGGTTGGACCGGCCCGCGCCGGGTTTACGGGCTGCTGCTCGAGCAGAGACAGGGCCAGGGGATTGCCTTGAAGATGGGGATCGTCCGAAACCATTAACAGAAGACTGGGTCGAATGTGAGGGCGTTCGTGCGGTTGGAGAAGTTGCTGCAGGGTCCGTGGTTGACGTTCTATGACCACCTCCCCCATAGGAGGCCTTTCTTGTAGTTCCGGACATGGCGCCGTTATGAGAAAATATATGTGAACAACTCGTATTAACACATGTGTTTGCAACAAGAAATCAAAGCAGCCTTGATCGAAACGGTGGCTTTTGAAGGCTGAGATGGCCTGGGGGGCGCTGCCAGAGGGTAACAACGAATGAGATATGAATGCGAGATCTCGATCGAGGCTGTGAGAGGGCCACTGGGCGTTTTGGTGGTTATATTTATCCCGAGGGTGGCAGCTGACAATAAGTAGAGGACAGATTGACAATAGCGAAAGAATAGTCTCTTGATGAATGTCTAGCAAGAGTAACTATAGGAATCAATGATGAATGTCTTATATTGGGGAAAAAAAAAATAGTTGGTTGTTGTTGTCTCGAGACAAGGCGTTGACCTCATCACAGGGATGATACAGCGCTGATACTCAATACAAACGGATTAAATACCGAGTACCTGCCTGCCAGTGGTTGGTCTCCCCAGCAATACCGCCTTTTTAATGTACGCCCGTGACCAAATGAACAATACGGCGTAATTTCCGGGCAACCACGAAGGACACTCGAGCTTGGCACGCTAATCTACCTTGGGAAAGAACGACACCGGATCAGGCCAATCACCTGGGCAGGCGGGAGTCCTTTCCCAAAGAGGACAAAGCGCCCTTCCAAAAGCTGCTCGCTCCTTCCAAGAGGTTCCCGAGGTCGTTTGGCGCTTAAGCACATGATGTCTATAAGGGGAATAGTGGGCGAGGACCGAGCTGGGCAACGGCCGCCAAGACCCGCCGAACCAAAAGTCTTGGGCATCAAACTCGAGACTGGAAAGAGGGTTGGGCATGCATGTGCATGTATGTATGTATGTATGAGCGTTAGGTTGCCCTGTTGGCCACCACCGATTCGGGCAAAAGTTTTGATATTTATGAAGCTAGGATTGAGAGCCGTTATACTGGTTTGGCACCAACTAACTACCCAACTCGAGCCCTAAACTTTTGGATCCTAGTATGCTTCTCTGCCAAATCTCCGGCTTTCAGGGCACGCCCACCCCTGAAAGGTGAAAAATAAAGCGGCTGCTTAGATCTTGCACACTTTTCCAATGCGCAGCTCGCAGTATGGGGTCTCTGCTCCGATATGTAGTATTTATCCATACCCTTTGAAGGAAAATAAATTCCAACCGCTACAAATTTCACAGTGGAGATTCCCAGCGAAATGTCAGAGATTGGACAGAACAGATCGGCCTTGGGGATAGTAACAATTATCTAGAGGTTAAGGATAAGGATAAATCGAGGGCTTGCTTCTTGGGGAGCATCGCCGCTGACTTCACCCCTAAGCTTCTTCGTAAATTTACGTGTAATAGGGCCATATATGACTATTTCGAAGCATTTGACGCATGCGCTGAGCAAGCGGATGCTATGCGTAAGATGAGCCTTTTCTAGGCGGGCTATATTCTAGAAGCATATCGGCAGAGCATAGCTTCGAAGTGTAGCATGCTGGACAATATGTTATCGACACTACTTAATGCCCTAGACAGAGGAATACTGAAGATGACTTTATGAACTCTTCCTGTCTCGCTGTTAGTTGTTTCTGTCGTTCCTGAAGAATCTAGGGTCAAGCCTGCTTATATAATCGAGTACATACTCCCTTGTCGGAAGAACGTTCCTCCGTGTTTTTTTCAACCCACACAAAAATTCTATCCGAAAATTCGCTAAAAGTCACCCAGCGACAAAACGAACGTCAACTCTTCTATCGCCAATTTCCATTTTCCCTGCCGGAGCGCAAAAACCCACCAGTTTCAATTATATACCTTTAGAAAGTCCCCTTGACATTTCTAACGCGTTACGATGGCACCAAAAAAGGCTAAGAAGAGCGCCGACAACATCAACTCGCGCCTTGCGCTTGTGATGAAGTCCGGCAAGGGTGAGCACATCCTGCTGTTTGAGAAATATTTCCTTGCGAAGACGATCGATTCGATTGCTTGCTTCATTTACAGCTTTGACGGCGCTCAGACTAATTGGTTTTTGAATAGTCACCCTGGGTTATAAGTCTACCCTCAAGTCTCTCCGATCCGGCAAGGCCAAGCTCGTCATCATTGCCGGCAACACTCCTCCCCTCCGCAAGAGTGAGCTTGAATGTAAGAAATATCTGTTCATTTATATATATATTTATTTTCTAGTTTATGAACCCATGCGTCCAAAGAATTATGGCTAACAATTACTTCTTCGTTTTTACAGACTACTCCATGCTTTCCAAGACCAGTGTCCATCACTTCTCCGGTAACAACGTAAGCTAAGCCAAATCTCATACTATGTCCCCTTGTTATTTTCCCAGCATGCTACATCCACCGGCTCGACTCGTCTCGACTCAACTCAGAAGACCGTAACTTCATTACCGCCAACGTGACATGTGATATTGAGCTCCATGAGCCAAGGTACACGCGGGAGTTGAGTCGAGCTCGAGGCTACGAGCCGGACCGGGCCGCATATGTAGTCATGTTCTACCCAGCGAAGAAGCTTTACCATGTCTCCCTACAACATTTACAAAAAAAAAAAAAAGCTTTGGAGGGTATCGAACCAAAAACGCTGACTATCGAATACTTTTATTTTTCTGCTCTTTCCTTCCCGCGAATGCGGGAGATGGAAATTGTGGAAAAATAACCTTTTTCTTCCATTTTCTTTAGATCGAGCTTGGAACCGCCTGCGGAAAGCTCTTCAGATGCTCCACCATGGCCATCTTGGATGCTGGTGACTCCGATATCCTCACTGGCACCACTGCTTAAGTAAAAAACATTTCGTACCGATGACGGGACGCCTTGGCTGTGAGGCTGGAGGCTGGAGGCTGCTTCTGCCACCGCCATCGCCATTGGAATGGAATGGAAGGGTGACAGGTTCCTTGTTGGGCCTTGCTGTTTGGTGTTGACGCTTGTTGGAGATAAATAGCGGGCTCTTTAGTTTCCTTCTACCTCCTAGCTGGAGCCTGTGTATGTAATGTACCGTACCTGAGCCACTGGCCTGGAAATGAAACTGGACACGAGAAAATGAAAACCCACCAAAATAAACGTGACCCCGACAAATGCAGAGGAAAAAACATAATGGCGAAGCCAAAATCCAATTTATTCGGAGAGACGCAGAACTGCTGCTTGTTAATGATTCTTCTCCCTTTGTTCCATCTCCTGAAATCCGACTCGAAACATGAAAATTGGAATCATAAACAGTTTTATAAATTAAAATATGAAACCACACATGGTAATTAAAATTAAAACTTAAAAATTAAAACAACATTTCGTCAAAAAGCAAACCGTGTCCCGTCGTGCACATTTTACATTACCGTGATATCTATCTATATACCTTGGCCAATCTTATTAATTTTCATAGCCACTCCTAACGATTGTATAACTCCCAAACCCATGACTACGGCCTACTTCCCCTCTTTCGACTAGGGGAAATATATCCGACTCTAAAGATGCCGCTCCACCACCTTTCCCCAGCGAAGTCCTCGCATGCGGCGAACGTGGTGAAAGCGGCGAGTGCGGAACACCTCCTGGAGAAGAGAATATTTTAACATTGCTGCTGCTGAGTTTGTTCGTGCGTACGTTTCTAGTCCCGCTGGACGAGGCACCGGTTCGGTCGCCGAACATCGTTGGGAACAACTTGCGGAGGAGAGCACGGATTGCCGGCATACATGCGCAGAGGATGCTGGCGTGCCCCTCGATAGTACTCCAGTAGCCGACGGGAACATGATCCCCTGTCAAGTTTGTCAGAATGGGGAGGTGGGGTCGGTGCGAGGGGGGATGTGTATGAAAAATTGTGAAAACGACAAGGGGGAACGTACAGGTTATGTTGTGGGAGTTACCGAATTGAAGTAACGACTTCAGGCGGATTATGCTGACGATTGTGACGCTGTTTATTTTTCCCTTGTTAGAACTGAGTGGTTTCCTTCGTGACCGCGAAAAAGGGCAGAATCTGTGCAATGAACGAAGTTGGGAGTGATGGGGCCAGAAAAGGGGAAACTAACAAAAATCCCACACCAAACATTAGTAGGATGTGGATCTTCTTTTTCACTGACAACGATAATCCTAACAGCTGCTTGACTGGCAAAGTGATAATGACGACGTCCAAAACGATATTTATCGCTGCGCTTAGCCATCCGATGAGATTGATATTGCTGCATTTGTAGTTCGTATGCTCGCCATCCCAATGTTCCCAGGCCAGATGGACCGGGTTACATTGGAACAGAGCAGAAAATACAAGCGCAGTCCCGTAGGCAATGGTAATGCCCATCACGACATAACAGGCGATTTTGAACTTGTGTGAGGGGAATATTCGCAGGTAGAAGAACAATATGGATACTTTCGTCACGTTCATGGTGACAAAGTACATTACTTCTTGTACGTAATAGACCTGAATGATTAGAAGGTTAGTTGACACCATTTTCTTTCGCTGAGACCGCAGGCCATGCGATGGAGTGACTCACTTTAAGAATATATGTGATTTTGTCGAATGGAACATTCCACATGTCCTTTCCCAGACCGGCATTGGCGACTACATTTCCTAGTGAGAAATAACTCAGGAGAGGCGATTCTAATGAAGAGGATACTTACGAGGTACCGACAAAACACCCAAAGGTATACCAAATACCTAATAAAGTATCAGCATATTGTCGAAGATCAAGAATATCAATCTCGAAGCCTCACCATAGCGACTGTGATGGCCCAGTCATCAGCGTGAAACTGTCCACCAAAGTATGGTACCTTCGATATCATGCGCAATATGAATGCGGCAAAGGAAACAGCAACTCCCGTTACTCCGCATATTGAAATCGAGGATGTTCTGTCTCGTTCAGAGTGTCCACAGATCTTTTCCGAGATACGTTTCGCAGCTTTAAATGTTGTAATCAGTAAGCAAGTTTAGGAGATCCACGGTGACAATATGAATCGCCTGAGGTCTTACTGAGGGCTTCTTTAATTGTGCAGTGACCTAGGACACAATTCTCGACAGCTATCGCCAGATTGGCGTCCGAGCAAACGCATGTTGGATCCTGGAGAAGGCAGGGGAACTCTGGAGCTAGTTGGGGAAAACATTTTGTCTAGAATGCATCAGTTGAAAGTTAGCAGGCGCACTCTCTCCAAAGCGTCAATAAGTAAGAAAATAATACGCCGCAGGAAAGCTTGCTGTATTAGAAAACCTACGGCACAAGTTGGTAAATCGGCGATTGAATCTGCTCGCGTTTCAACGCCCGCTGCCGTGGCCAGGGAGGCCAAGCCGGCCGCGAGGGCAAGCAGCAACCGGAATCCCCTCAGCTTTGCGGTTTTATACGTAATTGCTAGACAGGCCTAGGCAACACCAGACCACATATGGAATAGTTGACAGCACACAGTAACAATAGCAAATCCAACCGATTATTTGATATGAACTTGGTGCTTCAAACCCTGGGTATAGGGAAAATATGACCTATCAGTCCTGGAACAGATAATGCCGAGATAGGAAGAAAAGCGATGGGGGAGGGGTCAGATATGTAAGGCTGCTAGTCTTCGGAGCACAAATGCTGAATGAAGCGTTCTCCAGTTTTCTGTTGATCGCCTCAGGAGGCAGCGGGGCGACTCAAAACAATAACTCCGTTGATGTATAGTCGGGGTAGCATGCGTACGACAAGTTAAAGCATCAGCGGATAATAACGATGTCGGGACCAACGAGCTAGGTCGGAGCACATATTCTTCTCCATGGAGCCAGATCAGGGACCTTGACAGCGTCCACGCGTGCTCTGGAATATGAAGGCAAGGGAAATTCAAAATACTTCTGTGCCTGCTTGTCTTCGGTCCTCGGACGCAAAGTAGATAGTGGACCGATGCCCCATTTTTTCAAGGCATCCAGGGCTGAATCTGGTATCTCCAGTGGTCACTGGTCACTGGTCAGTGGCTTTGAACCCCAGTGTTTCTCCCACCCAACCGTGGGAACAATAATGGTTGTATGGTAATAATGGGTCCGGCAAACTTCGAAGAAGGCTTTGTCCAGACCTGATATTATAAAATTCTCTATCTATGTCTCTTTTTTGAATTAATAAATGTGACAATTGACGATTCGTGCTTAGGACAAGCTTCGTTGCCCGCAGTCCAGGTGCCGCCATGCCTGAACAGCACGTGCTGCCGATGCTAGCGCAGGTGGCGCGTAACTAGCCTGGGATAGGGTTTTCGTGGTGGAGCGCAACAAACTAACGAGACGAGCAACTTCAACTGAAATCGCTCATTTGGGATCAGCACAGGAGTGGCACCGGGAAATTGTTGAAAGTGGAGACTGCATGCTGCAGATATTTTGGCAAGCGATCGAGTTTCAAGTTTTGTTCACTACTAGTCATGACAATCCTGCCCACACCGAAGAGGTAACAAGGCGATGTTACCCCTGCTTTCTGGCTATGCCAAATAGTAAATCGCTTCAGCTTTGTATGATTGATTTCAAATATCGAACTTTGAAAGGATCTGGCGTTTGCTGAGGGCTGGTAGGTGTGTGGAATACTCGCCTCGTCAGGCAAGGCTCACGATGCATAAAATTCGTCGAGTGTCTGAAAGGCATCCTGTAGTCTGTAGATAACTGTCATGCATTATTAGAGTCGTCAGCGGCCGTGTTCAAACAGGTTGAAATAGGCTTTTCCATGTCCCATCGGGGCCATCGCCAAATATTATCCCCATATTCCCATGTGGTCAACCTGCAATTTGGCCAATCAGTCATAAAGCAATGTGGCAAACCAAGTATGAAAACTTTAACCATGCCCCTGGTCCCTGGGCCCTGGCAAAGGAGATGGCATGCTGCTCGGAAAATATGCCTTTTTGGATGTTAGGGGCGTGATCCCAAACTCTCTCGGGATAAATAAAGGATAGGACGAAGGCCTCCCCGCATCTAGAAATATCGCGGAGGTCCCAGCGAAATTTTTGTCCCATCTCAATGTCTCCTCGGTACCCACGGAAAAGGTCTGGGTGTATCCCTCTGCCTTAAGAATGAGAATTTGATGTAGAGTATACAGTAATCCCTTCATCAAACTTGGCTTTGCACCTCTAACAACGCGCCCCTGAGATGCCCAGCTTGAGCGTTAGAATGTTCCAGGTCTGGAGGCTAGGTTTCTGCTGCATCTGTTGATACAGTTGTTAAAGCATATCAGCGAGAATGTCAGCAGACGGGGCTTCTAGCTTGTTGCTAGTAATCATCATCATTCTTATTATCAACTATCGGTGTTGTTGTCATCGTCATCTTTGCCGTTGACACGCTCTGGAGCTGAGTCTTCGTTTCTTGTTCGAGGTTTGATATCAAAGTCATGTGACTCATACGCCACGGCTTGGAGATTAGTAATCAATTCGCCCCTTGATGTCTTATTTCGGATATTAGGGCTTAGGGTATGGTCATGTGATCGCATTAGCCCCGATGCTTGGAAATCAAAAACGGCAACACTTGAATACTTAACCGGAATCTCTTCCACGACGACGACAACGACCGACAAAACCGCCAACTACCTATCACCTAGTTCGCAGGAAGTGCTTTGCTCCTAATCATCCGACAAAATGGCACGTCGTCCAGCGAGATGTTACCGCTACTGCAAGAACAAGGTATGATGCTGCTGATGTTCCTGCTGCTCCTTTTGATTTTCGACATAAACATCGTTGTGGGGAAAGA
The DNA here is from genome assembly GCA_001014755.1 of Blastomyces silverae. Classification (NCBI taxonomy): domain Eukaryota; kingdom Fungi; phylum Ascomycota; class Eurotiomycetes; order Onygenales; family Ajellomycetaceae; genus Blastomyces; species Blastomyces silverae. The sequence continues at coordinate 59,053 of LDEV01003588.1, forward strand.
CGAAACTTCGCACGCCCGCCAGCCGAGAAAGTAGACGTCAATGACCGCTGGTGAAAGCACCCGTCTGTCTACCACTGGCTCTGTGTGCGATATTCGGGCATGCGATGTGACGGGAGATTATTGATGCATTTACTAAAAATTAAATGGGGCCAAAATTCTACATCAAATGCTAATATTAAAGCTTTTGCTATAGCCATATCCTAAATCCCGCTTCAACCGCGGTGTGCCCGACCCTAAGATCCGCATCTTCGATCTTGGTCGCAAGAAGGCCAATGTCGATGAGTTTCCTCTGTGTGTGCACATGGTGTCCAACGAATACGAACAGTTGAGCTCTGAGGCTCTTGAAGCTGCCCGTATTTGCGCCAACAAGTAAGCACTCTGCCACGCCCAAATCGAGTCCCACGTGTAAGGGATATTTTTACTGATGCCATATCACCAATCTAGGTACCTCGTCAAGGTCGCCGGTAAGGAAGGTTTCCACCTCCGCATCCGCGCCCACCCCTTCCACGTCGTCCGTATCAACAAGATGTTGTCGTGTGCCGGAGCGGATAGACTCCAAACCGGTATGCGTGGTGCCTTCGGTAAGCCCAACGGCATCGTCGCTCGCGTCAACATTGGTCAGATCCTCCTCAGCGTTCGCACCCGTGATACCCACCGTGCCACCGCCATCGAGGCTCTCCGCCGCTCCATGTACAAGTTCCCCGGCCGTCAGAAGATCATTGTCAGCAAGAACTGGGGCTTCACTCCACTCAGACGTGACGAGTACGTCCGCCTCAGACAAGAGGGCCGTGTCAAGATTGATGGTGCCTACGTTCAGTTCTTGAGAAATAAGGGCAAAATTGAACAGAACGTGAAGCGATTCCCAGAGGCGTATGAGAATCTGTCGCAAGCATAGATTTGTTAATGAACGGGAAGAAGTTAGCATTTTTTGTTTTTCTTTCTTTTTTCCTGTCTTTTTATATTGTTTTATGACACAAATCTAAGCGTTTACAAAAGGAATTCAACAAATAAAAAAAAATGATATATCCCTGGGGCTCTGTCCTTGTCTGTGTTATGTTTGTGGAATTGGAATTTCATTGATTCATCATGGAAAGCATGAATTCTGTGCATCATGGATGTGTTGATATAATGAGCACTGTGTCTCTAAAGAAACCAGTCCACACATTCAAGATTTATGTTTCTGGTCTGTGAATACTCATATAAGTATCATATAGTCCTAAAGATGTCTTGGTTTTTATATTCAGTGAATAGCAACACAATTTTTTTTTATCTTTCTTTCTGTTAGACACATTCATGGTCATGTCCTGGTGAAAACAATAATAAGTATCAGCAAGTAAATCAGACAGCTTATATGACTATTCATATGAATAAAAGTCACATGTATTTGAATCTATCCATATCTTTGACCTTCACAAATCTAAAATGTAAATGTCAATATCTCTACAGTAGAGTCTCTCAGACTTTTCTGCTTCTCAGAGTGATCTCTGTAGTCATTCTACTGTGTGTGATGTTGAGTCACACTTAAATACTAGAGAGATTATTAATGAATTATTTGGAATATGAGAAATATTTGACATACCTGAGCAGCAGCCCAGGGACTAATAATTCTCTAGCTGACATGTTGTGGTACATACAAAGCGTGCGGCCTCCCAGATATAGGTCTGAGGCTATGTGCAGGTCCACAAAAGAAATGGGCCGAAGAAGGGAACAGACAGGGAGCGGGTAAGAATGGCACATCTCAAGTATTGCTTAGACCACATATCTAGATACATAGTCAGCTTACTTCTGCAGGCTTATAAATAACCTATAATAGTTTAGTAATGATTTGTAGTTATCAAACTGCGTTCATATATACATGTAAGAGCATAGATAGCCTCCCTCTACACACCCTTCCGTGCTCCCAAAACGGTCATTTATCATGCTTTCATTCGACCAGCCAGCAAAAAAGAACCAAAAAGAGGCCTCCGTTCCCACCTAGCCTGGCCCAAGGAATCCTCCCCCAATCCCGATGCCGACGCGCCTTCCAATGCCCATTTAATCCATCTATTCATGGAACTTCCTGTGAAATAGTTCAAATGCATATGCGAACAGAGCGTTACTAAAGGTAGATAAACCACAAAAAGGAAAAGACGTTATTCCACGCAAGAAGGCAGCAAGTAGAACCATATATGTTTATTCGAGGTTCAAGAAAGGCTAAAAGGAGGGAAAAAAGGGGAAAAAAATAAAAAAATAAAACCATTGGTGGGAAGATAACCGGGTTCGCTATTCACCATTAGAATATAAAGAATTAAATATTCGCTTCAAACATCCCGCCAACTCCCCGTCCCTCCAACCGCAGAGACAACCACGCTTCCGCTCCCAACGCTGCCCCCAATATCCCAGTAATGTCGACTCGACCCGCTACCGCCAGCCATCGTCCGCTTCGCCGAGACCACAGACATCTTTGCGCTTTGGCTTGCGCAACTGGAGCTGGAGCGGCGGATATGATGGCGGAAGATTGGGCTAGCGGGGCCAGCCATGGCGGAGCTCGAGAGAGATGTTGAAGATTGTCGGGCATGCTGCCGGGCCATGGCCCGTCGTTGGATTTGGGATTGGGAGCGGGCATGGGCGCGCGCGACGAGGGGATGATGTTGTCGGATTATGGCAGCGCGGAGGGAAGGATCTTGTTGATTTGTGGGGTGGGTTGAAAGGGGGGTGGTGGTAGAGGTGGAGCTGCGACGGCGAGGGGATGTGTTTCTGTTATTGTTGTCGTCACTTGTGAAAGGGATGTTTTTGCTAAAGCGGCTGCGTAGGAAGTGGAAGACCATTTTGATATCTAGCTCGCGTTCCCAGTACTCGCGCTCGCGTTCAAGGCGGGCGGCTTCTGAGAGGGCTTCGCTGCTTTGGGGGATTTGGCCTGCTGCCGTCACTGGCGCTGGCTGGGTATTCGGGTTGTAAGGGGAGAGGGGTGCTTCTTCCCCAATTTCTAATGCAGCGTTAGCTGCGTCTCGGAGGGTGGGGCCGAATTCGTATTGGGGAGAGTATGTTGACGCAAGATTGGATGTGGTATTATTTGACGCGGTTCGAGAGAGGTGAAATGGCCGGGGGATAGATGATTTGGTGGTCGAAGGAGGCGAGGAAATAGGTATACCAGCATACTGTTTAGAAATAGATGCCGAAGAGCGAACGTAGGTGCTGAAGGCACCTGGATGTTCACATAGCTGATGGACAAGAATGCCCAACTCGCGAGCAATACGCTCTAGGAGCCTTTCATGCCAATGATCGTCGGCGTGAGGAGCGTCATCCACGTCTTTCATGACCTCGTCTCCATACAAATGCTCATGTAAACCATCTAATGTAGAATCGCTGAGATCGCTCACTGCGGACATCTCATCTTGCTCTCCTTTCTCCGCCGGGACAAGTGACTCTCCCAAGATGACTGAAAGTAAGGAGTCATCTATACCAATTAAGTCCCGAATGACTTTCCTAGTGATCCTTCTCCAGAACGACTCATTAGCTGCAGCATCATCGTCCTCCAGTTCTACATCCTGGCTACCCCGGGATTCTTGAGTACCAGATTGGCGGGCATTAGTTTCCAGATCGATTTTCCCCGCATCGCTCCCAAGAGCCTGTCGAGCTACTAATCTTTCGCCAGTATGACTTGCGCGGCTATTTCTTCTCCGCCTGGTCTCCTTCTCAATCTCCTGCAACAAAGCGCGGCTCTGTTCCATCCTCCACTGCTCGATCCTCTGCCATCTCTCACGCTCTAACTCGCGAGCCTGGATTTCTTCAACAGTCTCCAAATGCCTTTGGACACTAGACCGCCTTCTATGTCTCCTGTCACCCCTCCGTCGCGGGTTGTATTGTTCATGTTGCCAGAGCTGATCCTGTACATCCTGGCTAGACGGAGCGAACAAACCTAACCCGTCGTGTGCTGGGAGGATGGCGGTATCATAAGGGTCTGCCTGATTAGATGTAATCCTGTATCCAGTAGGTTCGCGAAAGGCATGTAAGCCATCATCCAGGCTGTCAAGCTCTGTGGTATCATCTTCCAACTCATCCTCATCAAGCTCATCGTCTTCGGATTGGGATTGGGCAGCAGTGTCAAGCGAACCGAAATCACTGACTCGCGACAGGCCAGCTGTGCGCGGGGTTCTTTCAGTGGAGGTGGTATGGGTGCGGGCCGTAGTGGAGCCGGCTTGCGAGGGCGAAAAGAGGACCCATTCTGTCGACTCTTCGACTTGTTGATGCTGCTGCTGCTGCTGCTGCTGTTGTTGTTGGGGCCGCTGTGAGTACGCAGCCGTAGACCTGGTCTCAAGGCTGGAGGGCTGAGGGGCGCCAGTGTAGGCTTGTTGCCTCTGCGGAGGATGTGTAGGTAGACGGAAGGCCATGGTGAAAGTTGATGTAGCTCAATAAGGCTAATGCGGTACCCCACTCCAAACAACGGCAAAGGAAGGAGATAACTACAGATTAAAAACACAATGGTAAAAAATAAGAATATATGAAATTTTGCGCACGAGAACAGATGAAGGGCAGTAGGAGACGGCTCAGCTCAGCGAGGCCAAGTTGAGTCTTGAAGTAAGGTGAGGTTGTGGAGAGTGATGATGATGGTTGGATGTGACGGACGGTTGACGAGACCCGAGAAAACAGGTGACGCAGTTGCCCAACTTGCCCACACCCGCTGCCCGCTAAACACGACCGGGAGCAACTTAAAACAACACAACACGATGTGGATGGGAGTCAACTGACTAGGGTCACGGCTTGCTATAGGCTACCTGCAATAAAATGGCACTTTTTTTTTATGGAGACCGCATCTCTCTCTATTGTCGTCAAAATGATTTAATCGTTTTGAAGGGGCTTTTGGCCATTTTATACCCCGATGAGGTCAATATTGCCCGGTTGCATTCTTCGCCCTGGGCAATAATGGACATGCGCCCCCACCATGGAGCGTCCCTTGTCAGTATCCGCGCCCAACAAGCTGCATGTATCTCTCCGTTACTCTGCCAGCTGTGACAAGCCATTGGCTATTGAGGTTACCAATTTGCCTTTCGTGGTCGAAATAGAACTTTCGACAAACAATTGACATCATGAAGAGCTGAACAAAAAGGACACATAATCGCTTTGCAATCCGCTATAATGCGTGTATATTGAGCGTTGATAGTGTTGGGAAACGTTAAATAAGTGGACCTGGAACAGTCTTGGATCCTACCAAATCCCCCAAGGAAGCCGTTTTCTCTCTCTCGCTCTTCGGGGTGGTGGGAGGGATTGAAACTGATATCCGGATACCCCGGCTGAAGCCTCTAGTTCCTTGAGTGAGCCCTCCTTCCGAAGATAGGGATTCACTAAGAGCGCCGGTGTGGTAAATCGCACCATCAGGGCTGCGTTTCTGGCCACTCATAGCCATGGGAAGTAGTTATTGTTATACATGCATAAGTGCGCTGTACCAGCCGCATATTCATCAAGAGCCCACTTTTATCCGGATATATGTGAGCTGACAGTCTGACACTGAACACAACAACAGGACAATAATAATAACTCGCCGAGAGCGAGCGAAAACCCTGCCGCATTATGATTCTTGCATATTTATATCTGACCGGTTTCAGGGGGTGCATGGATTTGTTGGAATAATAAACTGCCAATCGCTGAATGCTCGGTGAGTTACATTTGCTGACCACCTTTGCTTCCCCATCACCGTGTGATTGACTGAGTAGCATCGCGTAATAAATATCCATGGATGCGATTGATATTGCTTAAATATTCTAGAACAGCGGACTGTTTCTTAACTGGGTTTTATTTCGACACCCACCTATCGCAGCTTGGTACGTATCCTCTTCATTTTCTAGAACACCAAGACACTGAGTAAGGGGAGCCTGGCCATGCGGATGAAACCTGTACCTCAAAAATCTCAAAGGTTATACAGGCTAGTGAATCATGCCTTGGATAAAGTTTGTTGTGCTGAAGTGTAATTATCAGCTATCAACGTCAAACGCACCAGGCAGCCCTAGTTGGCTGGAAGTTGCACTACCCGCCAGAACCCCTTGAATATTAGAGATGAACTATCAGTGCCATTACTAAAACATTCAAAACAGATTTCTTTCGCACATCTCATATGAAAGCGGAAAAATGATGGTCTCTGCTTTAGAGTATGGTATTATACATATGCTGAGAAATATCATTGATAGTGTGGTGCATTCCAATACTAGCAGTAGAATGAAGTGATCCTAAGGCATGCTGTGCCGGTGAACGTGTGAAATCCAGAGATGTTCCGGAGTATGGGCAAAACACTGGAATTAATAAAGCCTTGCGAAAAATTCAGAGGCCTTGAGGAAAATTCATCAGGGTTGTGTGTTTGAGAGGGCTGGTTGAAGCTCCGCTTCCTTTCCCAACATAAAAAGCAGTTTTTCTAACTTCAGAAACAGCTGGATAATTCCATGACCATCTCCTTGTGTAAGTTGTTCACCTCACATTTTGTAACTCTCATGTGAGAAGTGCCTAGTGTCGGCATGGGCTATTTTCTAATTATCAGAGGCAGCTAGGGACATTGGTAAAGGCGTCGAAGTAATAGAGGTGTTTGGTTTGGTTTGGAATGGAGTAAGCTGACGAAGAAGAGTACTGCGTAGAAGGTGCTGAAAAAAGACATAAGCTCAATTAAGCTTAATTTAACTTGGTGGGTCACCAGGCCTCTGACCCACTGAGTGCTGCTGTCACCTGTGTGCTTTCTTTATCAGATCTATGCACATACAAACTAAGTTCCCATGCTCCCATCTCCAACTACAACATTCTATTCCCCTTTTCGCTTCTTGCTTTGGTAGAAGAGGTGATGTGGTGCTGTGGTCGCTGCTCAACAGATATGTCAATTTTCTAGAGCTGTGTCCAACCGGTGCCGTTTTAGAATTCATGTCTATTTGGTGCGTTTGGGCATACATTCAACCAAGAGATATATTTAATGGTGAGGAGTTCTGCCCCATCTGGAAGGTTGGTTGAGCAATAATTAACAACACAGCCACTCATGCACTGAAAGTTCTCGGGCCCTATACCTTTCTTCGGGAGCCCATGTCAGCATTTTCCGCATGAACTGCAGGAAGCGTTTCTTGTTCTCTCCTTCAAGGTACTCCTCTGACATTTCAAGAGAGTTCTCAGGAATAGTAGCCATGCTGGTCCATGTCCCTGTATCACAATTACCTTGATTCAGCATATGACTACAAGCACCTGTCGAAGGAGCATGCCTGATTCATCCTAGTACTCCAAACTCTTTGTACTTCGTTTCAAGTACCCCACTGGCGGAGGGCCAAGTAACGCGACCATCTCGGCAAGTAAATGAGCTTTCGACTTCTTTCCGTCACGGCTTTCACTATCGAACAATTGACGGCTTTCAAGAAGGTCCCATATCTTGTTGGTATATAAGGTGAGCTGCAATTTCAGATGAGTAGCCTAACAAGTCAACTTACTAGAACTCCAAGATTCCAAATATCCACCTTTTCTGTCCACTTCATACCCAGAACAACCTCAGGCGCACGGTAAATGAAGGGTTGGATGAGCCCTTCCTGTGCCCCCTTGGCAATGCGAGCAGTCAGCGACGGCGGCACCCTGGTAGTACGCCTGGCCATGCTAACCAGTGTGAATAACATGCGCCTCAGAATGTAGATAACCGAGGGCTATTGGCAGCTCCCGCAGCAATGGTTTGAGCGCGCTTTCTGATAGCCTGTGGTCAACAAATACTGCTTGGAGATGCAAAAGACTGGATGCCCTCTAGTAGGTCCGTTGATGTCAAATGCATCAAGCATTGTTCGGAACTTGTTGCTTCCAGGATGAGAGGACTTAAATGTGGCGAGATGCTTTAGGATTTCTCCCTCCCGGTTAGACGTGGAGTTGTGGATGTATATTTTAAGAGCTACATGGCAATGTGAACTGATTTGCGGTTAGCCAGAAGACTCGTGTGCGTGACGGCCTTTAGCCAGTACTTTAGATCATGGCAAAACCAGACTGTAGAATTTGCGCTAAATCCCAGCTTTCCTAATACCTGATACCTAGGATTAAGTACTTCGCCAAGTTTGACAGGGTAAAAGAGGCCCTTCTCATAAGCTAGCATCTTCTCTTCCTCTATCTTAACCACGGGATCAAGAGTGGTAAAGCCATCATGTCTGATTACTCGAAGTGGTGACGGTGCTCTCGATAGGAGGCGGCGTCCAAGTCGAAGAAAGCGGTCCATACATCGAGATTGCTGAAACTATGCCAGTTGCGACAGGTGAGAGCCAGAACGGCGGGCAGACACCATATTATTTGCTCCTTTGTCATTCAGAATTGGAAGCCAGCGACAAGCTATAGCAGTTTTAAGAAAAAGGAAACCCAATAAAACTTCGCGAGTGGTTCAACGGTTTCTCCTTGTGGTTTCTATCAGTTTCTCTTCCAAAGCTACGGTTTGCCTGGGGCAATTGTTCTTCTTCACATTGTTGCTGCCCCTCCAAGCCGTTTTGGAAGGCCGCGGTGATAGTTAGGTTTCCGGAGCTAAGGACTCGAGAACGAGTTCGACGTGAGTAGTGTATTGCAGTACCTAGTTCTTATAGGTATGTAATGATGAGACGAAATCGAAATCGTGATGGTAAATAGGTAGGTAGTTATGATATCTGGAGCATGCATTGGGCGGTCGGTGGCTGTGAAAACAAACAAGACAAACACAACCGGTTGTTAAATCCGTTACCAGAAATTTTTAGCAAGGAATGGAAAATCTTTTCACCAACGATCGAAAGTAAAGATATCGATCTACTCCATGATTATTATATTATTGTCGTATCTGCGTCTCTAAGTTGATTTCTTTTGCATTATCATTCTTTCATTTTGTCTTTTCTTTGCTTTAACCAATGATCCTTGAAGCAAAAAAAATATATTAAACGCACATTTAAAGTAGAAATCCCCTCACTGGCCAACTATCCCGGATACTATTGAAGGCGATAGTAAAACTACACCAACATTTTCATATAAGAAAATGAGCAAGAAGCGGAAAAGAAACGAAGATGCTGACCGTGAAGGCCATCAACATCCTGGGCCGAAACGGGTAGTCTTATGTGATAAAGATTCAACCGGGACAACTGCTACTTCTGCCGACAAGGGCCAGATAACACGGGATAGCGTTACAAGCAAAAATAGCAATAAGCCTATCCCTCCCGCGAATTATGGACAAAACGTCAACCGAAGGGTCCGAGACAAAGAACGGAATGGCCTTGCTGCGCCTACGTCTCTAAGAGAACGCGCCAAAGCGCTATACCATACTCGCAAGCAACTACCGATATTTCCCCACGCGGATGAAATCCGCAAAGATCTCCAGCGCAATGATGTAATGTTACTCGTCGGTGAGACGGGTAGCGGGAAAAGTACGCAGGTGCCACAGTTTTTGGTTGATGAAAAATGGGCGCGGCCAAGGACGGTCAAAGTCCATTCAACGGCGCTGAAAAAGAAGGCAAAATCTGAGACCAAGCCGGCAAATGGTGACAATGATCCAGCTCAAAAAGAGTCTGTTGTGAAGGAGATCACGGTTGGTGGATGCATTGCCATCACACAGCCTAGGCGTGTCGCTGCTGTGTCCCTGGCAAGACGCGTGGCAGACGAAATGGGGACTCCGTTGGGAAATTCGTCCCCGGCGAGTAAAGTGGGATATTCGGTGCGGTTTGATTCTTCGACGTCGCCTAATACCAGGATCAAGTTCCTGACAGAGGGAATGTTGCTCCAGGAGATGTTGACCGATCCTTGGTTGACCAAGTATAGCGCCGTTGTTGTCGATGAAGTCCATGAACGGGGCGTTAATGTGGATCTTATTTTGGGGTTTTTGAGGAATATGGTTTCTGGGAAGAAAGAAGGGAGAGGTGGGCTGCCGTTGAAAGTGGTCGTTATGAGTGCCACGGCTGACATGGAGAGTTTGCTTGGATTCTTCGCGGAGGGACTAAATAGTGGAATATCAGACAAAGATGGTTCTTCTGGGATGGATAAGGAGAAGCCCAACAACGACCAACCCTCAGACGAAGCCTCGTCACCGTCGTCACAAAACGTCTCCGTTTGCCATATAAAAGGCCGTCAATACCCAGTCAAGGTTATATATTCTCCTGAGCCTGTGCATGATTTCGTGGATGCAGCGCTCCAGACAATTTTCCAGATCCACATGAAGGAGCCTCTACCAGGCGATATTCTGGTATTCCTGACCGGCCAAGAAACCGTGGAATCCCTCGAGGCCCTTGTCAACGAATACGCCGTCGGTATGGACCTTGCTTTGCCCAAGGTACAAGTACTTCCCTTATTCGCCGCTCTCCCCCAAGCAGCACAGCAACGAGTCTTTATGCCAGCCCCGCCCAGAACTCGCAAAATCATCCTATCCACCAACATCGCAGAGACATCCGTCACTGTCTCCGGCGTTCGCTACGTTGTCGACTGCGGAAAAGCCAAAATGAAACAATTCCGCGCGCGCCTGGGTTTGGATTCCCTGCTTGTTAAACCGATATCGAAGTCTGCAGCCATTCAACGGAAAGGTCGTGCTGGAAGAGAAGCACCCGGTCAATGCTACAGGCTCTACACAGAAAAGGATTACTTGGCATTACAGGAAGCGAATACGCCTGAGATTTTGCGCTGCGATTTGAGCCAGGCGATTTTGAACATGAAAGCGAGAGGTGTGGATGACATTATTGGCTTCCCATTCTTAACCCGCCCATCCAGAGAGGCCCTTGAGAAAGCGCTCCTGCAGCTCTTCAGCATTCAAGCACTGGATGAGATGGGAAAGATCAGCGAGATTGGTGAGAAAATCGCCAAACTTCCTCTTACCGCACAGCTAGGTCGCGTGCTTCTAGCTAGTGCAAAATATGGACCGGACTGCCTGCGCAATGCCATCGATATCGTTTCATGCCTTAGTGTTGAGAACATTTTCCTTAATACGGCGTCTGAAGAGAAGAAGGAAGAGGCGGAAAAGGCGAGACGAGATCTGTATCGGAGAGAAGGTGATCATTTGACAATGCTTGCCACGGTTAAAGCTTATGCGAGTGAAAATTCGGATCGGAAGGCATGGGCAAGTAGACATCTTGTTTCACATCGTGCAATGCAGGCGGTCATGGTATGTAAAAGATTTTTTTGGTTTTTCTGGTCAAGTTCTATCATCTCTCCCCGCAAATAACGGAAGAGCAGGGACTAACAGAAAACTGGGTGTGTACGCAGGATGTCCGAAAACAACTGATAACGCAGTGTCGACAAGCAAAACTTCTTCCAAATGACAGGGATACCAACAGCGCTAATGGCAATCATGCAACATCCTCGGAAGAAAACCCTGTCCCGATCCTAAAATCCTTCCTCACAGGGTTCGCCTCCAACACTGCCCGACTCTTCCCTGATGGGAGCTACAAGACAATTGTAGGCAATCAGACGGTTGCCATTCATCCGTCTAGCGTGTTATTTGGCCGCAAGGTCGAGGCTATTATGTATAACGAGTATGTGTTTACCAATAGAAGCTATGCAAGGGGAGTAAGTGCTGTACAGATGGATTGGGTGGGCGAGGCTCTGGGAGACGGCTAGATGGTTTGGATTTCCCAACCTGGCCTTTCTCTTTCGAGCAAGTACTATGCTGGCTGCTTCATAAATAGACCTACTTACTAATAGATAACTATTGCTTATTTCTCACATCTCAAGTGGCTCTTTGGTTTAAAAAAAAAATGTAGATTCCCTAGAGTCAACCATGCTAACGGCCCATATTTCCTGAATCATTAACGAAAGGGATTGAAAAATGTTACAAGGGCTGATTGCTCCATTGTTACCCAACACGACGCATTGCAAGTTTTAACGGCGTACTCTTCCGGCTTCAAAACTTAAGAATCATTATAGAAACATGCCGTTCGTTGCCTTAACGTTAAATGTAAAGTTCCATTGTGACAGCAATTTGTGAGTAAAGGATATGGTTCATAGATTTTCGCAACCCTACCCTGTTCTGCGCCACAATGCTGTTAGGCTACTGGGGCAAAAGAGCTCAATCACCACCAGCATATATGCCTGATGGTATAGAGGGGACGAATCACCTGACTCCCAACACCCCCCCTCGGACCAGCTACACTATCAGAGCATTTAAACCTTCTATGCAGGTGGCTTCTTCCAGTGGCCTCTATACTAGAGACTAAACACACTCCTAGGGCTCACACCAATAAGGCAGCTCATGGCAACTGTTAACTAATAATGTCCGGGATGTTGTTGGGTAATAATTCTTAGGTCATTTCTGGGATCGAACCCATGCATGTTGACGGGGCTCACGTCAAAGGGTCTCATAACCTGTTAGGCTACTGGGGCAAAAGAGCTCAATCACCACCAGCATATATGCCTGATGGTATAGAGGGGACGAATCACCTGACTCCCAACACCCCCCCTCGGACCAGCTACACTATCAGAGCATTTAAACCTTCTATGCAGGTGGCTTCTTCCAGTGGCCTCTATACTAGAGACTAAACACACTCCTAGGGCTCACACCAATAAGGCAGCTCATGGCAACTGTTAACTAATAATGTCCGGGATGTTGTTGGGTAATAATTCTTAGGTCATTTCTGGGATCGAACCCATGCATGTTGACGGGGCTCACGTCAAAGGGTCTCATAACCTGTTAGGCTACTGGGGCAAAAGAGCTCAATCACCACCAGCATATATGCCTGATGGTATAGAGGGGACGAATCACCTGACTCCCAACAAATGCATGGTAGAGAAAACAATGCACGGCCCGAGTCGGCATCTCACGATGTACCGAGAGCTAAGTCGGAATAGGGAATATAGCAGCCGATCCATTCTCCCAACCTCAACCACCAATTCGTTTCTTCAGCTCTTTTTGCACCATCTCCTTAACCAAGCTCCCATTTTAACGATTATTTCGGAATTATCAACGATTTTTGTTTTTGGCTGGTCCTACAATGAGGAAATCATTCTTCTACAGCTTCTGTCTGACAAGTTTTGGCTTTGCACCAAAGCACTTTTTCAGTCAATTGAAGAAAGGTCCAGGCCGTGCATTACAATGCATGATTTCGAGGCATTTATATCGAATGATATAATCTAAGGTATGCCTTCATTATATACATGTGTGTATCACATATTATGTGTGGAAAAGAGCCAGTGAACGAAATGCAAACTCAAAATTGGCCCATATAACTACCAACTAGCTAACACAGGTAACTATAATTCAATTTACACGAAGCCAATCAACTAACGAACTGATCATACTAAAACATGACGGCATTACAAGTTATTGATGTATGTCAAACTATTCCGAACGAATTTCCTTCAAAGTTCATCCCAAACCCCCGAACCCTTGTTACGTTGAAACTACTCTGCATCCAACGGAGCCACGGGAGGTTGATCATTCACCTGAATGCCTCCTCGCTTCTTCTCATGAGTATCCCAGAACGGGAGAGTCCACCCCCCCTCGCTTTCTGGCGTGGCTAGCCAGAGGCGCATAAGGTGTCTACGAGGGGCGGGAGGTGGGTAATCCTTGTATTCCGTGCGGGCATGGAAGACGTGTGTGTTAGCAAGGAATTGGATGTCTCCGACATCTAGAACCATGTGGAGCGCGAGCCTGAGGCAGGTCTCCTCCAGCACCTTCATAGCCTCAAGTTGTGCAGGCGACAGTGGAGGGATGATGCCCTTATCGGAAAAGCGGGTGAGAGAGCGAACAAAGTATGGATCCCATCTATTTGGAGAAATGGTAGTATTAGCTGAGGTTGATTTTGAGGATTTTCATGACGATTTCCGTATGAGATTGGGTGCAATGGTTTGGCTTTAGTGAACAGATGCCAAGCAACTAGTGACTGGTTCCTTTCAACTCACTTCGCGAACACCCGTCCGTTCTCCGTCGGTTCGACATAGAAAATAGAGGTTCTTATATATTCCTCCTGCCCGACGCTGGTTTCGCCCTTGCGATCGACGTGCCAGATGGGTTGGCTGAGTGTTTCGAGGACATCCGGTCGTTCTTTGGCGAGCACATTGTATACGTGATGTGTGGAAATCAGATCTGATTCCCCGCCCTCGAGCGCCTTTGCGACGCAAAGAAGTCCAACGATGTCACCGTCATCCGTGTGGAAAAACTGTCTGTTGGACCGTTCAGTTTTTGAAAGGGTAAACATAGTCAACCAAAGCTGTGGGGAGAAAAAAGGGGGGAGGAAGCCAACCCACCTAGCGTTCGTCCTGTATATCCGCACTTTATCGATCTGCTTAGAGTCCTCTCCTAGGTCCTTCACATGCCCAAGGACATGACCACGGCCGTTCTGGCTGACAAAGTATCCTAGGTACGTGCCCAGCCCCATATACACAACGGCAGCCTTATGGTTCCCCCATTCATTGACGGGGAGTCCTTTGAACAGAATGAATCCCTTCCCGTTGATCAGATCTTCTTTCAGTTCTGCGAGAAATGAGGATAGTTTAGGGAGAGGGAAGTTGCTCTGCGATATGCACAAGTCAAAAATTTCAGTCTCCATTATCTCTCTCGGTAATGAAGGAGGGGAACAAAAGGGGATGGCGCCAATTAATTACAAACAAGATTCAACCCACCTTGGAGATACCCGTCAAGGGGGTTTTGGCCGCGATGAACTCATCGGACGTTTGGCTCAACTCGGCAATCTCTGCCTCGGTGAATCGATGGGTCCATTTCTCTGGATTGTCCTTATAATCTTCAGCCTTCCAGACGGTCCGGCCCGTGATCTCCTTGGGGAACCCGGAGAATGGCTTGAGCTGTTCATAGATTGGGGGATGCTGCCCGGTGGTTTTGAGTCCGTCCGGGAACAAGTCTAGCGATATGGGGGCGCTTTTGAGCTGCTGAGCGGTAACAGCTGGGTTTTCGTAAGAGACAGGCGCCATTATTATAATGATTGTTTACAGAAGTGAGCAAAGGCCCGAATGGAAATAGGGTTGGTTATATCAACAGTGGGAGTAGGGTGGTTATCTCTTCACCAACGATGTACTCTAACAGGGGAAGCGGGCAGTTCTTGATTGACAACCTTGCGAGCCAGCAAGGAACTCATAAATACAGAATGAAGATGGGGTCCTCGAGGGCTATTATATGTTGTATTCCTGCAGAATTATTTCCAGGTTTCCCCCCGTTTCCCACGGTTTCATAAGGTACTACTAGCTAAGCAGCTGGCTGGGAATGTCAACATTTTAGCAGGGCAACACGGAATATTCCGCATGATGATTTCGATTGCTCTATTGGACGGATTGGCCGAGTTGCGGAGAAACATATTCATGGATGTGTACGTAGAACTGGTATGGTGTGATAGGGGGGTGTTCTGTTGCGACCTCCAGAACGTTTTGAATTGCGGGGTTGATGTTATTTTTGGTCTGTCTGGGCAATGGCGCCGGATGATGTCAAAACCAACAGGGAATAGGGTACTTGCATAGCAGTAAGGACTGTTACTACTGGACATGTACTCTATACAGAGTGTGGTGAGGTAGAGCTTCAGTGCGGAAAGGAGTTGCATGTGCTACTCTTATGTCCGAGAATATCTCCATCGCGGCATCACGGACTATGCCGATTCGCTTTCAATTCCGCTCGCGCCCCCTTTTTTGTTTCCTGATGCGGCGACATTCCTTCTCACGAGCAGTTACTTACATGGATGCCGACACTATGATCAACTGGCTAACTCTGGACATCGTATTCCAGCTGGGAACACGACCCTGAACCTGTTGGCAGCCAAGAGCGCTGTGGGCATATCCGTGTTTTGATGTTTTGTCTGTCCATATTGCGCAGATGCACTTGCCAGAGGGACACACCTTCTCGCTGGGCAGCATTTGTTTATGCTGTCGAAGATGAGCAGGCACGATCCAGAACGATTGCAGCTTCTGATATTGTGGGATAAACAAAATGCCCACCCCACGATACAAGAGGTGTCCGAAGCTGAGGGGCGGCAATCTCTCTTCCTCTCTTCACGCTTGACACACTCCTCTCCATGAGCCCTCAAGGTCTCGAATTGGCTTGATATTGTTTGAATTTAAATTACAGTATGTTCTTCTGTACCTATTCATAAAATGCAGTCACTGAACTTTGAAAGACAGGATTAAGCTATCAGTGGTTTAGACGCCTATACCCACAGTCCCCCGACCATTATGGAGCCCACCGATACAGACTGGGAACGTGGGGAGCATATAGGCTTCGTTTCCATCGCAAACCACTGCCTCCGCGTCACCGTCCACGGTCCAGATCGTCGTCGTGGTGACCCTATTGTTATCGTCCTGACCAATGTAGCCACCAGCTCCGGGCAATGGATTCCCTTTCGCAGGCTCCTTTCGCGCAGGGTCCGCACTATGCTGTACGATCGTTCTGGTCTGGGTGACTCAGAAGAAATGCCAAATCCTACTGACCCCACCGCTCGTAATATTGCCCTTGAACTGGATGTCCTGCTGGTTGCTGCTAAAATTGGACCACCATATATCATCGTTTGCCATTCCTTTGGCGCCATTGTCGCGCGGGAATTTCTGGTTTTGAAAAATGTCAACGCCGGACTTCACGATATTGTGGGGATGGTCTTTGTCGAAGGCGACCAGGAAAATACTCATTCGTTACTAAAAACCGATGAGAACGTGCGGCGAATGAGTCAGGGGCAAGACTTGCTGCGGGCCACTGGACTATATGAAGAAATGGTTCTGGAGCCAGAAAGGCGGGAAGGTCTTTACTTGGAAGCGGAACTTCCACTGCACCAAGAAACAGCCGCGGCGGAGTGTGGCGAAATTGCTGAGAGCTGTCAGGAGCTGGGGGAGAAAAAGCAGCTAGAAGCAGATCCTCCACTGCTCGGGTCCGTTCCCGTCAGTGTAGTGATCGGAGACACCGCACGGGATCATGAACGGATATACGAAGCCGGTCTCAGGCAAGGTAAACAAGGCATCCCATCGGTAGCGTGGCAGAGAAGGATGGCAGAATACAGGGAATTGGACGAAATGCTGCAGCTGGCAAATTTGGACTTATCAACGAACGGCTCCGTTGCGATTGCAGAAAATAGTGGCCACAACGTCCATCTTACCGAACCCGAAGTCATAGTGGAGGAGGTTGAGTGGATTTTGGATGTCCTCAACAACTCCGAGTCGGAATGAGGTATCCGGGTGTTGTAGTCGGCTGAATTCCTTCGGATGATGGTAACCTGACCGAAGGATACTTCTATATGTCTCCCGATCAATACCTTTCTATAGATTGGCAAAATGGTCAAAGAACCCGACTACTCAGAGGGTGTTGGAGAGTCTGATTAAAACACCGTCATCATTATCTTGTGTCTACGTTGTTTCTATTATGTTTGCTACTCCAATCGCGAGCATGCGAACTTCACGATGTGAAAGTGTCAGAGCTGACTGCGAACTCGCTGTAATCAGTACTATGCACCGTAAGATTATTGTTTAATGATTATCCATATCACCACGCATTAGTTTAGAGGAGACTGGCGGAAAATAAATGAAGAAGTGAATTAGTTACTCATATTCATTTATAAAAGTTATTGGTTTTCATCGTTTTGATTTAAATAGAGTGCGGGATTTTGTCTGAGTTCAATCCCCTTCACACCCCGTATAAAAATCACTAGTTACCCGCACTCCCGAAACACCGTCAGGGGTGGTTGAGGGCTAGCATGGGCCAAGCCAGTCGATTTCTGAGAAATATAAACCAAAATCCGTAATCTTTAGCCATGTGCGGAATATGCAGGTGTCAAAGGGCCCGCCAATAAGACCAATGCAACAGTTGAACTGACAGGATACACGAATTTTGCAGCGCATGTAACAATATTCCTGGATTATTGCATAATATGAAGGGATTTCTGTCAAAGGGACTCTAGTAATTAACTTATTGAATGTTGCTTATTTAATAACTAACTAACTTTCAAAGCCTGCATGATCAAGACTATAGAAACATAGATGAGGCTTAATCTGTCACAATAAACCAAAGCATATGATTCTAGACTGCTTTTTGTTTCATGATGTTGATTTGAATGTTGGTATAACTAAGAGTGTGGATTGCTAAAGAGTCGTAAACAAACTAATAACTCAATAATGATGAAACTACCCTGCACAGATGTAACAAAAGAACCAAGGTACATGTACATACATACTATTGAAGAGTAATGCGTGTTCCATTATAAAGACAGAAGCCATGAGCGGGAAATATCACAGGGGAATCAAGAAATAAAGGCATAAAACAGGGCTAGAGAAAGAAAGCAAAATGAAAGCCAACCAACTTTCGCATGTCCACCCAAAGAGTTTGATATAACTGCATTGTTGTTGCTTGTCTCAAGCCCGCCTGAGGAGAGAATGACTTGGTCAAAGAAAAAGGTCTCTTATCAAATATTTGTGACTATATAAGATAGGCGGTGGCTGTAAAAGTGACGCTCCTTGAATCGTAAACAGGGTTTTCTTTAGCACGTTTTTGCCCCTGTAGTTTCCACCAGGCAAACCGAACGACGTGAAAAAAGATGCCATAAAACAGGGCAAAATTATAACAATAATGTATGTATGTAGTACCACCCTATAAATACAAAAAAAAATATAACAAGAATATCGATGCTCCACACGCTATGCATAGTTCTTTGCGAAATCGTAGCCCGGTCAGTATATCCCAGGCACACGTGTCAATTCCAGAAGCAACCCAAGAAAAGGAAAAAAGAAAAAGAAGAAGATAGGAAATCCTCAGCGGGCGGGCGGGCTGTCGTAGATCCTTGACCTCGTTCCAACCTACATCATCGTGCACATCGGAATCTGCTGATCGATAATAAACTTTTTGCCGACTCGGTGTCTGACACCGTAATAAGGTGGGGACTGGACCATTCGGATCATGTTTCGGTCATAGTCCCCCTCCAGGTTGCACACTGGGCACGACTTGGGCCAGGAGGTGAGGACGCACCCTACGCTAAACGGGAGGATGCGGTTGCCATTCAACTTCGAACAATTGTTGAAACCGTTTCCCTTTTCGCAAGAGTAGCCAATGGTGAACCACCGATGGAGACAGGTAGGTGATTCGAAGAGAACTGGTCGACACATGGTTTGTTTTCTTTTCTTTTCAAACTTTATTATTGTATAAGGTGTCGTCGGCGTATTTTCGAAGTGAGGCGGTAGAAGGGCCTTTTCTGAGATGTAGGCTTCGGGTGGAATGCGACGTGTGCGCAGCTAAAGGAAGTGGCTTTTGACAGCTATATATAATATGTAGCTCAAGCCCCGACTTGGACGCTAACAAAATCGCAGGGCCTCGATCGAAAGTGGATGTTGGATAGGGAAGAGAATAGGACGAAGTTTTAAAAGTCTTGCCTCGCAGATAAATATATGTAACGCCAGAACCCCCAACATAGTTTTCGATGCTTAGTAGTGATGAGTGGAGGTAGTGGACAAGGAGATGTTAGATTGAAACACTCTTCACTGTTTGAGCTACCGCAGGGGATAGCACGGTTAATATTTTCCAACGATGATGACCACTCCAAGTCAGACGACGAACGGTCGGGGAATATATCTTTCTCCTTTCATTGTCCTCGTGTCAATTTTCATTTTTCCCTTTTAGTGCATTCATAAGTTCGTAAAGCTGTCCGATTTGCTGGTCTTATTATACAGAAGTATATCACCAGGTTAGCAAACTGCACGAAGGGATTTGAGGGAGGAAAGCCGAAACAAGGGTAAGTAATAAACGACGAGAATATAAAAACAAACCAAACTCACCGCTCATCTTATCGATCTTTGCTTTGTCTAACTTTTCTCCCCGCCAAGTATCTCCTTCTAGCTGTTGAGCATATAGCTGCCACTCTGTGAGGAAACCAACCTATTCGGCGAATGTGTCAGCCTTTGTTTGAAAACTTGAAACGAGGGCTACGGGTTCGGCTTACAATATGGATTGGGTTATCCACGTTCCGATGAGCTCGAAATTCACTCTTCACATATTCATCGCCAAGTAAGCGCATGTCCTTTGGAAGTTTTTTTCGATGCACCCTGAGCAGTCGACGATACAGCTGTAGGGGTGGAAGCAGAGCGGACAGCTGTCTAGAGTTTGCGGCCATTGGCAAGGGGTTGGCCATTAACAGCCTAGGTGACACCCTCATTTCGTAGAGTTGGAATTAAAAATAGAAGTTGGAACAGCTCCCAACCCGAAGCATGAAGCTTCAGTAAATCTTTGTTCGAGGTGAGAACCTTCGGCTTTGCGGCAAGACAGGAAAAAGGAAACCGCCAATGGCACTTTTAGAGCTGTGGGAATGATGTAAGAAGAGAATAGAAAGCTCTAAAACCATCAATTGTTGTTCCCTCCAAACCACAGAGTATGTAGTATTCATTCCATTGCATCCAGATTTCTATACCGAAGAAGGTGACAATCGCGGATTGCCTGATTGGGCACAGCCTCGGGAAGAGATCGCGGGGCCACGTGACATATTGTACTCTGCCAAAATTTTCCAAGCCGGCATCGAAATCGAAATCTCTCAACAACCGTTGATAATCAAGACCTTAATCCGGCAAGCTATCGGCAGCAGCGGCTGATTCGTACAGCAGGGGATGACGCCATGAGTCGGATCGTCCGGGGATTCGTCCAATCATTTAGCTATGCTCCCAACTCCTTCGACCTCACACGTCTCCTTTGACACCATCTACGAACCAGCGGAGGATAGCTATCTATTCCTCGATACACTTTCCTCCCCTACAGAAACCGCATGGCTAACCCGGAGGTTCAATGCCTCTAAAACAAGCTCTGCCCCGGAATCCTCTGCAAATTCCCCTCAGCCGCTTGTGGTTGAGGTCGGCACAGGCTCAGGCGTGGTCCTAGCCTTCGTGGCTGCAAACGCCCAGATCATCTTCGGGAGGAGGGATATACTAACCCTGGGCACGGATGTAAATAGCGATGCCTGCAGTGCAACACGGCAAACTGTTCGTCTGGCAATTGATGAAGCCCAGAAACACGGATTCGGGAACCCTGTTGCTGAAACATCTACTGTGCGACCCAAATTCCTGTCATCCTTAACCGCGGACCTTTGCACACCACTCAGGACCGGGTCCGTCGATGTCCTCATCTTCAACCCTCCATACGTACCTACTCCAGAGTTGCCGGATATTCTGTTAACCGAAGGGGGAGATTCCGTATTGTCTAGCCCCCCTCTCTCGCAATTCGAACGCGAGTCTCACCTCCTTTCTCTCTCATATGCTGGTGGAGAACTTGGAATGGAAACTACAAATCGACTTCTAAATTCAATTCCAGAGGTGTTAGATCCAGAACGTGGCGTCGCTTACGTTTTACTCTGCGCGCAGAATAAACCAGACGAAGTGAAGGCGCGTATCATGGACTGGGGGTCGGGCTGGACTGCTGAAACTGTGGGGAAAAGCGGAGTGAAAGCTGGTTGGGAACGATTGGTGATATTGCGAATATGGAAACAGTCCAATTCTTAAAAAAATAAATGGAATGAGAAGACATGAGACGAAGGGGTAACTTCATATAATTTGCCCCTTGGATGTCAATACCCGTCGTTCGTGTGTTAGCCTTTCAAGTCCAGTACGCCAGGCGATCCACATGAGTTCTTTTTGGGCTTATTTCGATCTAGCAAGAAGTTTGAGAACCTTCCTAGATCACATTCTTCCTTGCCTTGGTGAACTACATAGTACTGTTTATATCATCCAAGGTTTACCTTTCCCCACACTCCTTAGCAACATCTTCGTTATATCTTCCGTAAATAAACAGATACAACGTGGAGTGTATCAAGCGAAGCATTCTGTAAAAGTATCTGATTCCCTAGTTCGCCAGTTGGATAATAGACAAAGTACATAAAAGCAAACGTATAAAAAGAAAAGATCCACAAAGCCATCCATCCAGATCCGCACATGCCAGATTCATTGCAATAGAAAACAAATAGGAAGGAAAAGGAAGGAAGAAGTAAAACCCCCACGTATCGTTCCCAGAGCCGTTTTTAGATGTGTGCGGGCTCAGCGTTGGGTACATAACTGGCGCACCAAAATCTAATCATTATATAAACCCCGATAAAGAGTCAACGGTTCACTCAAAATCCTCTACCCCGCCCCCTTCCTCTGCTCAGCCCTCTGCCACCGCCTCGGCCTCTTCCTCCTCCGCCTCTTGCACCACGTCCGCGATCTGCTTCCTTTCTAGCTTTGTTCTTTGGCTTCGGCGTGTCATCCACGAGTAATGTGTCTAGCGGAAGGCTGTCAGGGAGGATGTAATATCTGATGGTAGAGCCACGAATGTTTATGGTGTCAAGGGATATCGGGTCGCGGCCTTTTGGGGTCATTTTGACTGTGCGCAGGGCGGTGTTCATTTGCGGGGAAACAGATGTGATGGTGCCATGGAGGATAGTGCCTAGTTTAATTCCGCAGCAGACTGTTAGCAACAATTACTGTAGAACATATATGTACATAAAACGGTTGCACATTGTCGGGTCAAAAAAAGGCAAGTTGCGAGGAGAGCCCAAAAATCGTTTCAAGGGAGGAGTCAAAAGGAATTGCGCGCGCATAATGTAGCGCAGCGGGCTAGGGCTATCGTACCATTTTTGAGCTCGATCGTCACGGTTTCATTCGCACATTTCATAAGAAAGCTATGCAAATAGAGAGGTATATCAGCTAGCTATCCCGAGCAATTTTCGCAAATTATGCGAGCTTGGTGCGGAATGTCGGGAGATGCACAACTTACCGTACGAGCTTCATGGTGAGGTATATGTGCCAGATGGCACAATGACACAGTTATGGATCAAACAAGTGTATATCTTCTGTCGCGCAAACTTCGGTACGGGTGAAATGGTGGAAAGGGGCAGTCAAGGACCCTTGTGAACTGAGAAGTTAGTGATGGCGGTTGACATATTTCGTTTGGCGTTCGATATTTGACCATTCGTCACGTGATCCAAGACATCACCCAACGCCGCCACGACGTTCACTGCTACAAGATTTTCTAGTTACGCCCAACACTGCTCATTTGCACTTGGAGCTATGTATGAACAGTGCATTTACTGGTGATTACTCAATTACCATTGTGTTAGGCAACCATGTCCCTAATGAACCGAGTCGATGGCTCTGTTAAGAAAAGTTGGAATCGATGAAGCAAAGGGCGGAACCATAGTTAGATCGAGCTTGAGAGTCAGGTTAATCAATCTAGGGTCCGCCTGATATTTTATGGAAGCAGCAGCATATACCCTCCAGAATCCCGGAACTCAATTGCTCTTACAGGCTAACAACTATCCATACTCTTCCATAGGTTACAAATATCTTCACACAAAGGAGGGGACGTTGCTGATAACTTGATATCAAGCTGTGAAGCGCTAACTCAGCAGACAACCTGGTTTGATGATAGGCCAGCTCGTCTCCTCCTATGGGTCACTCATTCTGTCCAAGTGCATTCCACCTTGCGAATATTGCTGCTACGCCGCCCACACTCAAATGCAATACATTGGGCAAATGGCCATAACTTTGCAGCTTTCCATGAAGGGGGTTTTCAGCCTTCACCCAAAACCCTTTGATACATCCACCAGAAGCCAGGCTCTCTAGCCCAGTTTGATACCGAGAGAGAGCCTTATCAATAGATGAAGCCAGATCATATCGTAGGGCGGCCTGACAAAGAATATCAATTCCCATGTCAGCAGGCTGACGTTTCCCTATGCTCCACGAATGCGAACACTCTGACTCATACAACATTCACGCCATCTAACTGACTCACTGATGCTCTTGCTCACTTTTACTCTCTCTCACTTCTTTTACAATGGTTTTATCTTGCGCTTGACGGATACTCTATTCACTCCTTATGTTCAATTTCTAGGTCTCGTCTGATATTTCAACCTTCAATTTTGACTTGACTGAATCTTCCTCCGATAATACTGGACTATTTTGTTTTATAAGCATTGTCAAAGTGCGTTCTTCCCATTCTCAACGATGGACCAAAGCGAAGGGCTACAACTAGACCATTTGCCTGCCGAATTGCTTCATCAGATCTTTCAAGATGTTGAATACCGGGATCGGAAGAGCCTTCGCTTGGTTTGCAGACTATTTGCAAATGTGTGTATAAAATACATGACTCGCTCTTGCACATTCAGCACGACCCGTGACTCGCTGAGGAAATTGAAGCACATGGCGACGCATCCAATCTTCTCTGCTTATATCGAAGTCCTCTCGCTTGACTGCTCCCTACTGGTCAATATCCCCTCCCAACGCCAGTTCCATTCGCACCTACGCTTCTTGAATGAGTCAACGGAACAATCGCGGCGCCAATTCTCGATTTATCGACCGCTATTGGAAGCCCAAGATGAGATGATTCGGTCAAGAGAAGATCTACACACTTTCAAACTAGCCATCCCAAAGTTTCCAAGACTGGCAACACTACGAATATATATGGGATGTTTCGAAAACGGTGGACGACAAATGAAAGAAGCTCTTGCAGGCAACTTTTCCAATGTTCCCCACTATGCCATCCGCCAGTCTTCCGCCTGCTCTGTTCGTCAGTTCATGACGCTCATGAGTATTTTATCGCAACAAAAGGTTAGGCTTTCGGTACTAGAAGTCGGGCCGTTAACGTACTCCGTGTTTGAAGAGGATCTGGAACCAGTTCAAGAGGTTTTTATCTCTCTGAAAAGGCTAGTCTTCTATATCTCTGCTGTAGAAGACACACCATGGCCTCCCAAAGCACAAGCCAGCTTCTCCGGCTCCGAAGCGTTTTGTGATGTAGTTGGCAATGGGAAAGCTATGAGATTGCTCTCGGTTGCCTCGCAACTTACCCACCTATCTATTTCCACAGAAGATGCCCCTTTCAATAAAGAGGCAAATTTTAAATCTTTTGTCGCGCATTACACTTGGCCACAACTAAAACGCCTGTCGATAGGCAATTTGGTTACTTCCGAAAATGATTTAATCGACTTCCTACGCCGCCACAGGTTAGAAGAACTTTCAGTCCGCTCTATTATCCTGCAAGGCTCCTGGATAACCGCTTTACCAGCAATGCGCGAAGCTGCAAGCCCCACTCTTGATCGAGCTATTGCTTACGAGTGGATCACAAATGAGGCAGGGGAGAGTTGGTACTTAGGTCGCCATCCTGCTAAGTCAATCGTCGGGCGCGATGATGAGACGTCTCTTGGTTTGCAGGTGGCCTACTATCTATCCAAAGCTCCAAGCGGTTATCCTTGCCCCCTCACGCTGGGCAATATGTCGTAGATCTGATGGAGTTTCTTCGTCTTCTTTTTCATTTGATTTTGAAACATCATGCCAATATCTTCCGGTATACTTACTGAATTGCACAGTTTTGTACGCCCTTTTGGTTCTCCGTCTACCTAATTTTGCACCAGAAAACCAGTAGAGTCATGCGTTTCGGGCCTTATTCTCGGACTATCACTTTTGAAGCTTCAATTTTCTCTATCCTTCAGATTTTTTTTCTCGCGTTTTCACTCTTATTCGCGAACACCACATCATCTTTGTGCACAGAAAATTCGGAAATTTAGTCGCGAGACCTCTTTTGTGTGCCAGTTCATTCCATCGAACTTGCTTTACTGACCGCAAATCGCAATTCCCTTCAACTGACGATATAGTAACCCATGACTCTTTCACACCTAAAATGAGCAGATGGTGGTGCTTGCTGGATTATGGGCGAAAAGGCGAAGCCGGTATCACCTTTATAACTTGCAGTTTTGGATGATTTTAATCATCTCCGCTTCCCATTCTTTTCTTTCCTTTCCTTCCGTAAAGGGTAAAACGATAGCCTTTTATTTTTACATCACCTCATTTATTTAGATACATGATCTGGATTAGTATGGGGCAAGTGTCCTTTGGTGCTGATCAGGCACGTCGTTAGGTTAAGCTTAATCTTAACCCCAGCCACTCATGCGCCATGTCGCCGAGCACACGTGGTGATCTGCGGCTCTGTGTATTTAGGCGCCATGCACTTTTAGACTCCCTGCTGAAAGATGATTGTTGTTGCGGAACCCCTGCCTCTCTGCCAGTACCGATTAACTATTGTTACTTTCCTCAATCAATTCCCCATCTCCGCAAAATCATGATTCAGTTTCCTTGAGATGGATTGGGAACCGGGCGTGAATTGCATCCCAATGCTGTGAATGTATACATAGCGGCCATGCATCACACAAGCGGCTTGTAGAAGGCTAATCAGCGTAGTTACTCCTGCAGCTCGAGATTCTGTCATGACCAGTGAGGCATGGACCGTGGCATTCCTTTGCAGCCTGTACATTACGGTTCAGTTTACAATAGAGTGATATCCAACATCTGACAATATTAGATATAGCTGCAGCCCGTTAACGTGACGATCAAAAGTTGGACTTAATTTCAACAACAATAGCAATTGCTGGTTCACCAAGATATACACACTAACAGAATATGGGAAAAGCCGCTTGCAAGAAAGAGAAAACAAAGTGAAAAGGCGACACTGAATATTTATGATGAATCGCTCAGAACTTGGCAAACACGCCCAACAAACCCCTTTAATCCGAGTGACCCTGGCGCAGCAGGTAAGGATGATGACGTTGTTGCCATCGTGGTGCCAGGCATAGCAAGCACGCGCGAATTCAGTTCAATCCACTCCACTGTAGAGACGAAGGAAAACGTGATTCTTATGTCATCAGATTCCTTAAAACCATTAGACATGCCTGACTTATGGTTAGTAATTGGTTCAGGGTGGCCATGGTGTGTTGTTTTGGCCGCAGGAAAGATATCGTTGTCAAGCGAAAAAATTTCCTCGTCCCCAGTTGAAGATTGTCTTTGCGTACTTCTGTTGGCCTCGACACATGTTACTTTGGCAGCTGCCCTGATACTGGCAATATAGACAATGGCGTTGCCTCCCATTATAAGGGAAGAAGAGAGAGTCGAAGAGAAGTTTGACGCTGGGAACATCGCAACGAACCCGGTGTGGAAGATAGGCGTGAGGAGTGAACTCGGTATCGAAAGCGGGGAAGAAAGTGGGTGGAAATCAGCCAATACCATGCCTTTTCGGATGTTCCCTAAATATGGGGTTGCTTCGGCATTGTCTATCCCGATGGTGCCGATTTGATGTTCGAGTAGGGTAGCCACTGGTAGTCGCAGATTGCGGAGACTGACGACACGAACTACCTGCCAGTGCACTTGTTGTGCCTGAGAGCAATCTTTATCCGCAGGGGCGTTCTGTAAGTAAAACGTTGCAAGTTCCTCTGGGAGTGACCTGCTGAAAAGCGGCTTTGACCGTGGAACCAGGTGAGACGAGTTGATATCCGTTCGTGAGTCCATCGTAAGTGGCCCAATAACAAGCTGGTCGCCGATAGATATATTACCACGGCGGACGCGACCACACAAAATAATAGCTCTATCGTGCTGACGCTTGCTGTCGCCTGCGACAGAGTAAACTTTGAATGCTGGAACCTCAAACACTTCAGTAATATCAAAGAGCTTGACAGCTTCATGCCTTGCAGTCTTTCTGCCGCTAATTGATATAGGTCTCGTAGAACTCTTCACGGGAATAGGAAGGGACCGGAGCAATGCATGCAGCTTCCCAATACCCACTCCAGTAACGGAGCTTGTGATAATTATGGGAATCTTAGTCGCCCAGTCAGTGCCTTCTGCAGCAATTGTTTTGTCTACATCACGCTGATCAGAAAGTGAAATCTGTTGAAGATTCACTTCGTGTTCGGCAATCTCTGTTGGGGCCGCGAGCATAACGGGCTTCCTCCCAATTAGCTTGATCGTGGATAGGATTTGGACGAGCGTTTGCCTGATTCCGGAACGAGTAGCCATATCAAGTTTTGTCACAACAACGATGACGGGGAGTTCTAGCTTCATGCACAGGTCCAAATATGAGAGAGAGAGGTCCATTTCAGATGGAGCATTTAATTTTGAAGAATCTGACTGGGTATTAGCTGGAATGCAGAGCAGCACATAATGAGGCTCCCAGCTGACCAATCCCCGTAGTGTCGACTTGAGATACCTAGTTGACCCAGGTAGATCAGAAAGAAAGACAAGGCGGCCACCTTGGGCGGTTGCATGAATATCGTTCCAAGCAGTCACGTTGCCAGACGCATAATTTACCACATCAGGGGTAGGTTCAGTCGCATCAGCCTCATGGGGTGAATAACCTATTAACTCTTGCGCGATTGAGCTCGTGATCCCGGAGGCAATTTCATGGCGATGTTTCAGAAGACTAAGTCGGCTCTTTCCCCTGCCGTTATCAAGAGCGGAAGTAGACAGCGAACCTAGAAGCGAAGACTTTCCAGCAGTCGACGGCCCAGCCATGACAATGTGAAGTTGTGGTGTTGAGAAGATGGCATCCGTCTCGGCCCCAGGCGATGACACCGTGGCACAGACTTTCGAACCCGACAATAGACGTTGACCATCTCCGGAAGAGTTGTGATCACCCTGTTTGAGATCAGGGCTTACAAGTGCCTCTGCGACCCAGAGCTTTCCAGTACGAAGAACAACTGGTTTCGTGTCATCATCCGCATTCTCGTTCCACTCACAATGGCCAACGGCTACCTTCCTTAAGACTTCAACGTTACAACCCAAACTCGCAGCCATCGCTTTAAGATTGGTAAGGCTTTCCTCTAGTTCGTCTTCAGCAAGCCCAACAAATGTACCATCATCTGAGACTCCAATCTCGTACAAGGCTCCCTGAGATTCCTCAAGGCCAGGAAGAAGTCGAGCAGGCTTACTAGGGACATTAAGGGTCGGGGTAGCTTCTGGTAGAACCGGAAGGACCAATCCAACAGTGGAAGATGAGTGGAAAGGGGAAGATTGCTGTAAACGCCAGAGAAGCTGAGTAGTCAGTTGCTGGATCCTGTTCTGGCGCGATTGACTAGACTGTGCCTGCGTCGGCCTGATTACCGGCTCCGGAGAGACTGACGGAGGTTCAAGACCAACTGGAATCTGTTTGGAGTGAACGGAGCCCGATGTCAGGTTTCCGGTGGACAATGACAGAAAGGAACGCCGCGAACGTAACAGAAGGTGAAGTTTATACTCCGTCGGTCCATCCTGTGGCTCTGCCTCTAATTTTGTAATTCCGTAATCTGCTAGGAAATTCGGGTCGTTTGGATCGAACGTACGTAAAGAAGCTTCTTGGGTTGTCACATCACGATTTCCTGAAGGAATCCGTCGTGGTGTCGTAGAGCCAGGGGTCGACCATGGGGACGACACCCGTGGCGGATCGGGATCATAGGTGAAAACCGATGCCATCCGAAACCTGATAGCCGTGTATAAAAGATATTGCCGATAGGAGATTGATTCCCAACCAATCCACTAGACACGATAGGCATCGGCCTGCCGTTTCCTATATTCACACTTTTGAGTTCGATTTAAGGGCAAGTCCGTAGCCGGGCTGGTCCGTAGGCGAAGTATAAGAGGTCTAAATGCCGAGTATTTGTACGAGAATAATGAATCTGTGAGACTGAATAGAGTAACTGGATCATCTTGAGCTCTGAGCTATTGTGATCGTGAAACTAGGCAAGTATGGTTTTTGAGTCTGCAAGGGGGTAGCAATGGGGGGGGACCAGAGACAAAGGTTACAGCCAGGTAGATACCAGCTGTATATATAGTCAGGACAAAGGCGACATGTTCCCTACGTTGGTATAAGAGTCATCTCATGCGACAATTGCTGGTGGCTTTCTTGAGATGACTCGAAGTTTGTCTGGCGATGCTGTTGGCTGTCTAGTCACGTGGCCCACGATCTGATAAAGATTAGTCATCTATTTCACGTGATTTTTTGCAGCCAACCTTCTCTATCCAAGTCCAACCCAACCTGACGAGCTCGCAACCACATTCATGTTATTGGGAATTATTATTCTGTCGCCAGAAAAGGCCAGGATAAGCAGGGGTATCACTATACATCATTGATCCAGGCCGAGGTATTTGGTACGCGCTCAGGAGTTATGGAAATAAATTCATATCCTAGCTGTTGTCTACGGAGTCCGGAGTACCTACGGAGAAGCTATCCAGCACATATTGTTCCTTCGCGTCAAAACTACCCTTCAAATCGGAACTGCAGATCAGCTGTTTTCTATACCTCGATACGGTTGCAGTCCATTGATTCCTCACAAGTGTCTCGATCGTCGCTCGCTTTAGGTTCGCTCCGAACACGAAAGCCGCCCGAGAAACGGCAATGTGCATCTTTGGGGGCTGCCTTCAAGGTGATAGGCTAGAGGCCAGTGAGAAATGGCTTGGCCGACTAGGATTTCCGCCGCTGACCACCCCCCCCGAGGATGACCAGCGCGGAGCTGAAACCGGAGCATCGGCCTGTAGGGCTGAGAGGGCGGCCTAAACCCTGTTGAGACAGCTGAAGTACCGAGACAAAATGCGCTCTACCCAACTTGGTACATAACAAATCTTAAAACCAGCGAGTGTCACCCAAATATGGCCTTAAACCCCCCTGATTGTGCCCATTTTGGCTACTTTCATGAAAGGCTGCCCTCAGCCTAGCCACTAGTTGCTCATCCGATGAGATCCCTGTCGGCTCAGACCATCCTGTTTTGGATGTGAATTCGTCGCGATTTGGAAGCCGAATGGGTGGTCGGACCCTGCAATAATGGAAGATGCCTGTTTGAACTGTAGCGCCTGGTTCGGAGATAACTAGCTAAAGACCGTCACGGGGAGGGAAATTTCGATGCGACAATTGAAGGAGATCGCAAGGTGCCCAGTTACTTCCAGAATCCCTAAGAAAATATGGCCCAAACATCAATTACAGTGTAAAGCTCTCCAGGCTCTCATCGATTTATAGTCACCGCCAAGTTATGTTACTGGACAGTAGCTATGTGGCTTATCTATAACTTACGAGCACGATTCGTCAAGGACTTGTTACTTGACGTCACTCCAAGAAACGCTGAGGGGAAGTGGAGTGGCATCATGAAAAACATTATTAATTTTGTTCAAAAGAAGATATAACTAACGCGAATCATGAAAACTCAGTAGCAGGAATCCTACGAGTCGCCGATATCAAGAGACTTCATCCATGTAAGTTACATCGCTCTTCACAGCCCAACGCCCAGTGATGTTGGGGCTGCCCGGCTATCAAGACCGCTGAAAACCAGGGTTTCCTCTTAGTGGTTTCTTAGCGGGATTTTTAAAGTTTAAACACCCGCCCCTCTTGCTAGCAGCGTTTCTGATTTTATGTGTGAAACTCCGTGAAGATTAGTGGTAATAAATGCTAGGAGCATGGACAAATCAGTGCCTGTGCAATGTCAGACCACGCCGCTTGAATTCGTGAATTGGTGAATTGGTGCCCCACGAGGTTCTCGGCTCCGGCTTATATTTTAATCGAGAGTGCACACGCACTGTGCATGTGCGGTCCATTCCATTATTGCGCATACAAAACTTAACAAAATGCCGCTCTTCTCCGGCTGGCCGCCAGGGGCTCTTTTCTCCGCTCCAGAATTCCCTGGTGTGAATCGCCGCCAGTGCCAGACAGCGCCAAAATAGGGGCGTGAACTAGTTTGGTGCGATAAATAGCTTGCCTGAGGCATCCAACTAGCCAAAGCGGCCAAATTTCCCGCTCCATGCACATCTTCGCAGCACCCCAGAGTATATCCTCATTATTGGGAAACTTCTCACCAGCTGCCTACACAGCCTTAGGCGAGTGAGTCGATAAATACCACTTTAGGAACTTGGTCTTCACATTATTGGCATATGATAACTACCATGCCCACGTATGGCCTCCTTTGTATAGGCGAGAATCGCCTTTAAATCTTCGGGATTCTCAAAGAAGAATAAACGTTATATTTTACGAGTATTCCTGCTGCGGCTAGACAGCTCTCCTCATTCTTTGGCCCTTCGATACTCCTCTAGCCCCCACCTTTATCCACGCTAGGTAGTTCAGCTTTCGGCCACCTGCCTGGCACATGAACTCAAACTTCGTGTATCGCTCCCAATTTGGCGGTTGGTTCGGGCGTTTATTAGCGCCGGATACCCGACGAGTATGGTGATCCAAGAGACTACTGGCAAACAGGAAGCGAAAATGTAGCGAGAGAAAGAAAACATTGAAGAAAAGAAAATCAGTCGAGGGTGATACGCCATCTGTGGCCTCGGAAACATTTACTACGCTCCAGCCAAGATCATGCGGGGCCTAGTAAACTCTCTTTCAACTTCAACAGCGCGGCCTTTTCTCGGGAGCAGGAGGATCATAGCTATTATGGAGAGTGCGAAAGGACGTCATGTCATGTCATGTCATGTTGAGCTTTCGTTGAAGTAAAAAACCAGGGGGAGGCCAGAGTTTCACGTACACCGCACCCCAATTCCGCGCGGGTCACAATCTCGAAGTAATCAAGCTCGTGCCAAGCTCAACAAGCCCGCGAAAAACAACAGCAAATAAACGAAAAAAGCAAATAAGGTCGGCTAGCTGTGGAAACATAAGCTGCAACCCTTTGAAGCCGCTAATAATTGCCAGGGTCCAGTTAGAGAAATATGTCAGAAATCCCCAACGATTTACGCGTATTCAGGTATAGACATATGGACGACAGTTTAACAGTTTACGATATTGACTTTCAAGAATCTGATGTAAGAGCATGCTCAGCTAATATCCATGGATCCATCTGACGGTCGATTGCCCAATCGAACGTATTCGGTGTTCATGTCCATGATTTGGAGGCAGGGGTCCCCAGGTTCAGGTGTAAGAAGCTGGAGCATCCTCTCGTATTTATCAAATTGTTTTGTTTGTCCTCCATTTTATCTTTCTAGATGTAGTTTCTCTTCAATCCGCATTTCGCCATGGTTGAGGATAGGAGAGGGATTAGTGATAGTTTTGTCATTGGCTCTTATTAAGTCATGAAGTGCTGATGCTAAAAGCAGATATGCTGAGATGATGCTGAAAAGGTCACATACATAGTTTTGTGTGCAGCAAGATGGCTAGAGTGAGAAAAAAAAAAAAAAAGTAGTCGGAAAGGGTGATTGGGGCTCCAGTCTCCCAATGTATGCACCTACCCTATTGCGCCTCCAGAAGTAATAAACGCCCAATGCGAACAAAAATTGATATCAATGACTTGGTAGATAATCAGAGCGCATCAACAACTATCTCCCTCCCCGTTACTGCTGCCGTGCTATTGCTGTTCGCGCTTCGCTTTGCATTTGCCCTGCGCAAGATGTCCATTCCGTGCGGTTGTTCTAGTGAAAACCGTTCCGCAATGAGGACATTCTGATTTCGTG
The DNA here is from genome assembly GCA_001014755.1 of Blastomyces silverae. Lineage (NCBI taxonomy): Eukaryota > Fungi > Ascomycota > Eurotiomycetes > Onygenales > Ajellomycetaceae > Blastomyces > Blastomyces silverae. The sequence continues at coordinate 92,101 of LDEV01003588.1, forward strand.
GCAGTCCCTGCCTTTTCACGCTGGTGACGCAGAAGATTGCTAAATGTGGAAAATTCACGGCCATTACAGCCATGATCCCAGCACTGTGGTTTCGGTCGAGAGTTCACAATTCGTACTTGGTCCTCCGGGGCGGGTGAGACGCTATATGGAGTAGAAAAATCATCAGCTGAAGCTGACGTTGCGGGGACCCCTGTATCGGGAATAGGTGAAAAAGAATATTGTCTAGAACTTATAGCACAATAAGAATTTAGGAACACTAGAATTGGCCATAGATGCGGCTAATATAACAGGGTCATTGTTTCAACTCACCTTTGATATGGATGCAGCGGTTCATATAGTGAGGGGCTGCGCAGGTTAAAATTGTTAGTCACTTCTCGTTGGTTTAGATATAGGTGCTGGCTCCTTACGAGGGGGGATAAGCATGACCGGTAACGTTGGGTACTGGGTGGTTCAAATAATCTGGCGTGAGGGAAGCCATATTTGCAGAGGGATCGGAATACGGTTCCGTAGTAGGATGTGAAGCAAATCCGTGTTGTATGTACTCATCGCGTGAATTATTTGGACGAGACACCTGATTCGGCGCGTGGTGCTCAGATAATGTAATTGATATTCTATCTTTATATTGCCTTGTGGAAGAAACGTGGGATTGCGGAATCGAATAGTGATGTACGCCTAGCGGAGGCATATTTATCATGCCATCTGGAGGAATAGATCCTTGTGGCGGAGGATTTCGGTTGGCAAAATTAGTTGGAAATTCCTGAGACGAAGAGGATTCGGTTTCCACTCCGTATGCTGCATTGAATATTGTTACTATCAGTTCAATAATGAAGAGAGTCGGGTCATGCAAATACCTGGAAGTTGCGTATGGCCAGGCCCAGCGTAATAATAACTGGGTTGCGCAAAGCCTGATGAATGCGAAGGCATATTGTAATGAAAGGCACTGTTTTTGTCCAACGAGAATCGTGAGCTTCAGAATATATTAATTTATTTGCTTCTTCTGCACAACGGATTGGTTGTTTCAACCCACTTCATATGTTCTGTAGTATATTGTTCTTGTCTCAAAGGGAAGCCGCTGTATCTGATTTCGGAGTTGGGCAGTCCAGTAAACGGCTGTGGCGCTGAACTCGAATTGACGGTAGCTGTCATCTGGAATGGCGGCCAGTTTTGTTGTGCTTGACTGATTACGACTGTTAAATTCGCATCAAGATCACTCAGATCGGATGGAACGTACTCTGGCGCGCGGTGAACGGCAATTGGTGGTGGCGGGGTAGGGGATGAAATGTTTAGGGCTTCAAACTGCGCGGCAGTAATTGTAGCTGGTTGATCACTGCGAGAACTCCTAGATCTTTGGCTAGATGAGCTTCTTGATTGTTGACGTCTCTGTGATGACATGCTGTAGTTAAAAAATTGGCGCTCTGCCGGTCGAAGAGGGGAAAAGAGATAAGAGAAGCGGTGGAATGCATACATGTATTGAACAAGATAATGTACTCTGGATAAAAAAGGGCACTGGAGATAGGAGCTTTGTTGGTTGTGAAATAGTTGTTCCCCGCACAACAGACCCTTTCGCAACAGATACGACGGTATTTGCGATAATAATGTCTCTCAACCGCAATTATATGAGGATTATAAAAAGGAATGGAAATGAATTAGAGGAAAATGAGGGCGAACATTTTGGGGGGTAACAGTTTAAAGTAGGAGCTGCCAGCCTCTCCACCCCAGTCTGTTTTAAGAACAGATGCCCAGCCAAACACTCAGCCATTGACGCTGGAGCTTAGCCCCATTTATGCCAACCCATCTAGTAGGCCCGATTCATTATCTCCATATTAGGGGTGCAGACTTGTTCGCCACACTTTGAAATGGCGAGATGACAAATGAAAAGTCAGCCCTAAGGAGCTTGTTGGCTCTCCAGCATTCTGACGCATGGTGTAGAACCCTGATCCCGATGTGGTTCTGCACAATTAGTTTTGAATACCGCTCATCAAGACCACCACACGGAATTTCGCCTTAACAGGGTTGTAACAGACCAAGTACCCTGATGCCAGCAGTTCAGTTCCATACCCCACCCAAGAGACAAAGTCCTGGGCTCTACAGCTCCCCTCCCATTCTGGTCACTTCAAATAAAGACTGTAATAGAGAGTCATTAGAGCCGCGCCAGGTGAGGGAGAAGAATGCAATCTCTTTGCATAGCTTAATCGAAGGCGGAGTTGTTTAAGTTGGGGGTGGCTAGCCCGAAGTCCTTTTGTGGGTAACACGCGTTGACACGCTTCCAACTCTCCCCGGCGCCCTTTTTAGGTCCAAAATATTCAGGTGGAGATCATCAAATGGATAGGACTTTGGATGGCTATTCGTGAGGGCTGTCATGCGGCTGCAAGGAAAGAGGAGCCAAACCAAGAGCTGATGGATACCTAAAACGACCCAAAGCGGCAGAAGTCCATCAAGCTGCCAAAACCGCCGGGGTAAAGGGGATGGTCCCAAAGCGGCTCCAAAATTCTTTGGGGGCCAGACGACGTATTTTGGTATCGTTTGGGCAGGTAACCTGACGGTTGAGTTTAATGCTCTTTAGACTTCAACCTAGCTAGCGCCAAGCCAGTCGGCTCGTGCTCAGAACAGTTCAATATAGACCCAATTCCCAGGGTAATTAAATTAGCGAACCCAAGCACCAGACGAGAAAGGGGATGATAACTTCTCGTACATCCGCGAGGATGTTCGATTACGGGGCAATTAATCCAAATATAACAAGAACGGCAATAGCTCCAAGGTTCGAAGGCGTTTGTCTATTCGCTGAGCATGGCGGTTTGTCTTCGCTTAGTGACGCCGCCAGGGATAAGGCTGGCGTCCCAACCAAAGGTGATTTTCCCATGCAAGGTTATTTTAGAGGCGAAGTCGGGTTGCTGCACCTGGTCGAATCCGAAACTAACTTATTAAGGAACCAGACAAATCCCTGAGGTTTGTTTTCTTGGACGGCGTCGTACCACCCAGCGGTTCTAGTCAAGCTAATGATGTTCGGGCTACTGGGCTAGTACCATTATCGCGTACATAGTAGTATGCCATCGCCTTGGTGAATATCTCCCATGTCGATGGCTGGCCTGCATGTGGCATTTCGTGCCTTCAGCCTAGCAACGCTTGCAGATAACCTTGGAAGGCTTCGTCTCGCCAGTCCGGATGAAGAAGGAGCTAGGTTAGGCCGGGGGTGCTTAGTGCCGAATGCGCAACGATGGCGGCCAAGCCCTTTACTGCGAAGTTACTCCCCTGGCCTGAGTTACTCTCACGGCGTTCTCACAAGCTCAATGCTGCGAATGCTTCACGAGCCCACAAGAGGCTGACACTTGACAGGTCAACAATTCTTGAGTCAAGCGTTGGTTCCAACAAACGGCAAAGGAATCGTTATCTTCGAGGGCTAGCCAAGAGCCAGTATGGTGGGTCCATATAGGCGCAGCTGTTGAGGTTGTTGGTGGTTTATAAGTTAGTGCAAGGTTGATTGTTCAGCAAAAGCCGATTTGCGGCAGCTGAGATCATGTGAGCGTCGTGATCGACCCGCCAATGCCGCCCTGGAGAGCAACCGCCATCTTGACATCTTGTAAACTCCAGATATCAGCCTGGTTCTGTGGCCCAACAAGAAATTCTATAAGCAAACAAATTACCTCCAAGAGGCTCTTCATTCCTCTATGAACCGTTATCCCCACAGCATTCCTTGTACAACCATCGCCAGACGTGAATGGCCTATCTCGGAGGTGGATACCGGCTTGGACCTATTTCCTCATCCCGCCTAGCGTCGCATTGGTTAATAATGCGCCTGCTGGACAGTGGAAAAGCCCCTTAAAAAGCGTTGCAGAACTAAGAACTGGCCCTTACCCCAAAATATCCTCCAAAAAAGATTCATTTTCTCCGGGATATGCCTCAACAGGCAGGCAGTGTAGTCCTGTCAGAGAATCAGCTCAAGGTACAACTTCTGCGAGGCGAGAACTTGGGAACACCTGTCTCCAGGCACCATTCTTGTCGAGGCGGGTAAACACGCCATGGTTGCATGCTAGTGCACACTTGGTAAAGGGTAAACCAGCCTTGTTCTGCAGATTCTCATCGTCATGGCCCCGGATTGGCTGCAGAAAGCCGAAATCTTCCAGGCCCAGAGCGCTTATTTTAGCGCCAAATAGAGTTTGCAGCCAGCCAATCAGCACGCCGTTGATGTACTCTATTTTACACGAAACCTAATCCTGGGCTCAGCACCTTATTTTAACACATCATTCTATCTCCCCTGAAATTTATCTTTCCTATTTTTTTTTCTAAACAAAAGATGCTCGGGGTCCCCGCAAGTTAGAATAAAGGGAATCGAATATCAGCTCTAGCGCACTTTTCTTATTAATAGAAGCCCAAGTTTCCAGTCCACGTAGCCTGTTCGGCACTTGCGGCTCCTACAGTACACCGTCGGTCCGTAACGTACCATTTTCGCGTGGAGGTATGTTATTCCCTCGGCAGTGCGACGCATATTGCTGGTTATTATTACTATTATTAGCATTATTAGGGTCTCCAGTTCCGTCTCCTCCATAGTCCTGCAAAGGTGCTGTCATTGCTTTGGGTTCCCCATTAAATGGCGCGAGGCATAAACGGGCATTGATATTTGACAGGTGTAAACGCAGATTGCCTGGAAATGAAATATGAAGTGTAAGATTGATAAGACTCAGCTATTCCCTGCAATAAACGGAGAACAATAAATCGAAACTGCAAAGTAGATGGACACGGCAAAAGCTGAACAGGCTCCTTTCCATCGGCTTCATTGCATGAATCCACTTGTTGTTGCAGGGTGGGTGGCTATTGGTTATTCTCTCGATCAGCCTTGAATCCAGGGTTTCGATCCATGGAGGTCACAATCTTTGCACGGGGGCCCTGTCATTCAGGAAATGCTAGGTGCAGCCAATAATGAGCGAAGCAGCAGCAATAACTTGTGCTCGTCAGGTTAGTGAAGGATGATGCTGCAGCGGCCCGGCCGGAGGGAAGCGAGCGCAGGAGATTTGAAAAACATCGGCCCCTGACCGCGGCGCTGAGGAGGTGAGTGGGGCTGGCCAGTCGAGATGTATTGAGAAGCCCTTTTACCCTCTCCGTCTAGCCGCATAGGGCTGGGTAGGGAGGTGAGCGAGGCAGCGACATCTGGCAGCCGTTATTGAACCAGCAATCAAAAAAGCTTTGAGCCCACAGATTATTAGCCCGTTTCAGGGTGGACCTGGCCTATTGGTACTGCTTGATTGTTCACAGCAATTAGGGTGACGCATAATGCCTTTTTTGGGGGCGATAAACTCCCACAGCCCCATGTTACCAATTGAGAAAAGGAGAGCGTTTTTCATTTTGGTAAAACCAATCCATCGCTTCCCTGCTTTTCGCCAGCCATTCAACCCATCACCATTATTAGCCAAAGGCCCACACTCTCCTCAGCGCAGCATTGAAACGATTCGGTAGCTATTACTATAGCGCATTACAGAAATAGACCAAGCCAGAAGGTGATAAGCTAGAGCACCAATGAATGGAATCATGCAACCCAACGACAAAATGGACAATCTCAAAGAATTGGGAAAGGACAACCATAAGGGCCGAGTTTTTTGACGAGCAATTATAAATTTATAATAGGGGTCCGCAAGTGCTCTCAACCAGAATTTCTGGGGTTTGGAGAACAACTTCCATATTTTGATCTCTCCCTCTCCTTCTCCTAGTTTAGGATAGGAGAGTGTATAATGTGTGCGCTCCGTAATTCAGCACCTCTGTCCCCCTGACGCCAAGAAATATTGTTCTCTGGCACTTACCAAATGCCTGACATTGTTGATGCCTTGAAACCAACAGTCTGGCCGATAACTGCGAATAATGTTTTGAGAATTCGGCCATCGAGTTCCGTGGTGAGAAGCATGGATTTGACTCCTTCGTTCGATAAGAGTTGACGCTAGCAATGGCGGGATTGTTCTTTTCATCTTATGGTCTGTGGACAATGGACAACAATGTATAAGGCGGATAAGGCGGGGGGCCTATTATTAACTCACGTGGGAAGCCGCTTGACCAGCCTCAGTTTTTAAGCTGGCGGACTGTTCGCCGTAGGGCTGCTCCTGCTGTTCAATGGCACGATGCATGCCGTCGACGCCACTGTTGACTAATAATGTGGCTTCAGCCTTACGCACAGCCTCACTGGAAATTTAGGAATTCGAACCGTTGACTTGTGGCGCAGCAGTACAAAAATAACAAAGAAGCTGGAGGAGCAGTCCACCTGTAGCCCGCAGGACAAAGGTTGAAGAAATTTGTAGTCATGTCCAACAACCGCCGAAAGACTGGCGGATGGTACAGCTGCAAGGCATGGGATGAAATCCTTAAGCTTCTCAGCTTGAGACCATGCGATCCTCCTACCCATTTCAGCCAGGCGTGCAATACTAACATCCCAGCGTGCGTCAGATTCCCTTCTCTCCCCTAACCAATAGGGGTTTCGAGAATGATGTTGTACGAGAATTCAATATATATATATATGGGACTTCTGGAATCAGGCTGAGTTTCCAAGCAGACAATATTGGGGAAGCATCGACAGTCCATAGCATCGAATCATTACTTACTGTTGTGACCATATGGTCGAATCAGCGCTTTGCTTGCTCCTGAAAAATCATGAAAAACTATCTTCAGGATTGAAGATGCGTGCCTGACGGTGCTTGAGAATGTAAGATAATAGATATCCATGAAGGAGGGATTGAGCATTGATCATGGAGGAAGCTGAAAAGACTCCCAGAAAAGCATGCAATTGAGAATCGAAGTATGGTAATGGGTATAGATGTGTGATGATCTGATATATATCTCCTATATCTGGAGAAGCCTCGCGTTCATGTATGTAGTTGGGGTAATCGGGTGGTTCATTGATTACTGATCATCCAAAACACCTCCATCCAGATGTTAGAGGCCGTGAACTACTGACTTTTGGCCATCCGGGGATCGCACCAGACCAGTTGTGAGACTCAGGTTGTTAACAGCTTCATGATTTGTTTCAAACAGGAACCAGTTGAGCGTTGAGCGCGCTTACTTTTCCAACGCCGGAGCGGATTAACTTAACACCAGGGCCGGGTGCAAATCTCATGATCCGGCGTTGTCGGATCAACAATGATGCGGGGGATCTTCGCGGTATCAGCTGGCCGATATCATCATCACAATGACAACGATTTCTCCCAGCAAGCGCAGAGGCATGGAATGCCTCTCTTCAGTGTTATCTTGATGACCTAGAGCAGTTCTTAGCAAGATCAAAATCACCCAACTTGAATTCCCTTTTAGACCATTCTGAACATCCATCCATACATAGTTACATAACCCCGATTGGTTTGGGTTCGCGCGCGTTTGGCGCTATTTACCAAAGTAGGTACTTCTGAGGCCAACCCCTCCATCTGGCAGCAACGCTCCGTTTTAAGGCACCAGGTTTAAAAAAATGGCGCTGCGAAAGGCAAACTGACCATTATTCGAAAGATATACGTGTTCTAATTCCCCCTGCTTATAATCCTATCGTTTGCCATTTTCCTTCGATATCCCGGAACGTTCTTCGTCTTGCCGGCTGGTCCACCAATCTCCTGAACGATACGGAAAACCCCCTCCTCTCAGCGTCGTAGCTGCAGAATACCCACACAGAATGGCCTCTTTCATCGAGAATCTCTGGTCCAGCGTATTCACCCCAGGGCCTACACCTACCTTAGTCCTCGCAACAAACGTATCCTTCGCTGCTCTCCAGCTCCTCCTATTTGCCCTTCTTCTTGCGACTCACAGCATCCACTTTGTTGTCCTCTCAATCCTATGTGGCGGTCTATGGGGTGCGATAAACTGGTTTGTGAAAGAATTAGAAATTTCCCGAGCACAATCAGAGCCCGCCAACAGTTCCTGGCCCCAATCAACCCAGAAGGGACCCACAGGTCGGCCACCCGGCGCGATTGACACGGAGAGCGAAACTGAAACCGAAAGCCTTGCGGGAGGAGAACCCAAGTTACCGGCAGCTACAATTTCATCAGGTTTAATGGGGCCTCCCCCGATTCGGAACACCGGAGCTTCCCGCGCTCCTCCACCGAGTGAGGCAGAAGATTTAAGAAAGCGACGAAACGGCCCCGATAGTTCTGGCTACGTGAGTACGGACAGCGAATGGGAAAAGGTTGATGAAAAGGAGAGATAAATCCAGACTACAAAAGGGCCTGTAGGGATCAATCCGGAGAATTCCATCCTGGCCTGCGCCCACAACTACATCGAGCCATATTCGCGTATACATAGTATCTAAACACTGGAATTACGAACCTCCGTATCACGACCTATGGTTTCCCTACGCTGGAAAATATATTTACGTTAAAACAATGTTGTTGCCCTTTATCTTTGGTTTCCCAATGCCACTTTGTTGCTTCATACTTCCTTCTCTTAGCGGATCTTTGCTTTAGATTGTTGTTTCCCGTTTGCTAATGAGGCATTGGCGCCGATTCATTCAATTTGTGCTTGTGGCTAGTGGTATCCATTGAACAATGGTGTGAAATGTACCCAATGCCATTATAGAGCGAAAGAGAGCTGTTTGATACCCGTTGATTATCATTGTAGATACAAGTTTCTTGCTTTCCCTGCTTGTTTTCATGTTTGGCCTGATGGCAACCAGAAAATACATTGTGCTATTCTTGAATGAACTTCTCCTGACGTTAATACTAGCCCCTACTTTGGCATGAGAATGGAATGGAACCCCTATTAATTGTAGTCTTCTCCGTCCCTCGTCCCTTGGTTCGACTCTCACAGTGCAGCTGCTTCACGTGATCACGTGTTCTACCCGCGGTTTCTCAACTTCGATCCTCAGCCTCGACTGTATTGATAGTTATATCCGTGAAGGGCGACAGGAGCACCTCGCTAGGTGCCAAATCCTAAAACTCCAGATATATAGCCACATTCTAAGCTCCATTAACTAGTAGCGATGACTCTGTTTTTTGTTCAGACCTGTTAAACCCAAAGGAAAACGCGAAAAATATATCGAATAAACATTCGACAAGCAATGTTCCAAAATACCCCGCTGTCAATCAGCCGCAAACGAGTATTCGATTCCGTCTTTCCTCCAGCTCCATTGAGCAACATATCTCCGACCCCAGTCTCAAGTCCCGTCCAGAGTTTTACACGAGCTGGGGAAACCTTCGACAGCGGGTATAGCCAGCGGGGGGCTCACCGATCATCAGAACCAGAATATGTGCCAGAACAGGTTACTTGGGATCGAGCATGGCATACTGCAACTTCATTTTTGTCTATTCCTGATGAAGGCTTCAGAAACAACGGAGATGGAGATGATGGCGAGACACGAGATGAGGAGACATTGTTAAGACGGTGGACAAAAGGACCTCCGGCCCAACTGGTGTCCGACAGCCTGTTCTATGTCGGGGCGGATTCTTCCCCCGGCAGAGCTTTACGGCAGGCCTCAAAGGAGGATGACGTGAAGGAATGGTATCTGTGTGAGATGCGGAGGCACTTTCTAACAAATTTCCGGGATTTTCTCGTTGCGGTTCGTCACCCAGCCTTGATAACTCCTACATTTCGCACACCATATTTGTTTTGACTAACGTTTGGGTCCTTGGTGCAATTTAGGGATTGAAAGTTAGAAATCAGCCTGAGACCTTATTAAAACTGGTCCGGCACCTAAGATTAATAAAAACCGTCTACTTCACCCCTTTTCTCCTATATTTATCTCCACTGATAGATCCTGCAAACCAAGAGCAAAGTTTCACTCGTCTACGAAGGAACTTCCATACTATCGTCACATTTGCGCTCCCTCCCGGCGACATTTCATATCTACTCTCTGAGGAGCTTGCTACACAGAGCTTATTTATACTAGGGGTTCATAACGAAGAGGACGAAGAATTTAACCTTGAAGATGACAATACGGCCGGGGATGGAATGGAAATCGACCAAATGTTCACCACTTCGTATGAGCATTGGAAAAACGAGCCATCACCAGAACGAAGACTGCAGATGATTAGTGGCGAAACGGAAGAAGTCACGCGAACCAGAAGTCAGTTGTTGCATCTATTGGAGGGACTTCAGGAGGTTGGGCTTGGGGCCAGTAATGGCCAAAAGATATTTGCGGGTGTGATGAACAATATGTTAACTGAATTTGTTACATCTGCCTATGCGGGTCAATGGGAACCGCCATCGCTTGTCAAAGAACATTTGCGACAGTGGATCGAGAATGTGTTTGCGCGGTTGGTGGTTCAGATTTTACACATTTTCAAAACTAACGACGTTGAACGCGGCGTTCCTGAGGAACGACTGGATGTCACGCTAGGAGACGTCGAGAGGTGGCAAGAAATGGGGATTGCACGACTAGGCGCCCTTCGGATCAGTGAGCTCTTCGATGTCATTATCGAGTGGGACTCGAGCAGCGGCGCGATCGAAGACCTGAAACATTACGCGACTAATCCTGCTACGCGATTATATCTAGTCAGCTCCTTTGTTTCTATGTTGGTACAGCGACTTCTTCACCCTGGCGCCTCAACTGTTCAAATATTACAAATTTATATCTCAATCATCCGCGCCTTTACCCAGCTAGACCCACGAGGAGTCCTTCTGAATCACGTTGCTCGACCGATTCGAAGATATCTACGAGATCGTGATGATACTGTGAAGGTAATCGTGGGAGGGCTTCTAGCTGATACTGTGGATGCTGATGGACAGCCTATCACTTCAAGTCCAGATACTCTCGTTGAATTAGCGATGGAGTTGTCAAAGGCACATGAACTTTTGCTTCAGGATGACTCTGGCGAGCTAGACTGGGATGACATGAATTGGATGCCAGATCCAATTGATGTTGCTACAGATTACAAAAAGTCCAAAAGCTCCGACGTCATTGGCAGTTTAATAAGCCTCTTCGATACGAAGGAAGCTTTTGTGAGGGAGTTGCAGAAGGTCCTTGGAGAGCGGTTACTCAAAAAGAGCGACAATTATGATCTGGAGGTGTCCTTGCTGGAATTACTGAAGCTTCGATTTGGCGATTCAGCCCTCCAGGCTTGTCAGGTTATGCTCCGCGATGTTCAAAGCTCGGAACGCGTCGATTCATCCATCCGCTCAGACCAGAAACTTGAAAATACAGAGAATTCTAACATGCCCGAGTTACACGCCAAGATCCTCTCCCGTCTTTTCTGGCCCACCTTGCAAAACCCTCAATTCACAGTTCCCCCGGAAATTGCCTCGCTACAACAAAAATACTCCGCCGGCTTCGAGTCATTGAAGCAATCGCGCAAGCTCACCTGGCTCAATGGTTTGGGCCAAGTCACCGTGGAACTAGACCTGGAAGATCGCGTGTTCACGGCTGAAGTCACAACCTGGCAAGCTGCGGTAATATACGCATTCCAAACACCAGCTCCGTCGCCTTCCCAACCCGGCCCCGTAACCAAAACCATCTCCGAACTCTCACAACAACTCGAAATGTCCCCCTCCCTCGCCCGCAGCGCGTGTCTCTTCTGGCTCAGCAAGCGTATACTCGTAGAGCCGCAACCTAACACCTTCCGAGTCCTAGAAACGATACCAGACGAAGATGACGAAAATGACCCAACCCGCACAAGCGGTGAGGCCACCACCACCGATCCATCCTCAA
>LDEV01003590.1:0-32623 GCA_001014755.1 Blastomyces silverae
TTTTTCTTATTATATAGATTTATATCTTTTTATAATTTCATATTTTATAGCTGTTCAATAATCTTATTTACACTCTGAGTCATTTACTTTATCAGACACTGTAATTTATATATAAATAAGCACAGTCTGACAGACTTTTAATATAACTACTGATAGATAAGTGAAGATAGATTGATAGACTGCTGAGACTGCTGAGACTGCTGAGACTGTAACTGCAGCTGCTGCTGTTACTGAGACTGAGACTGCTGAGTCTGCAGCTATAGCTGCTGCTGTTACTGAGACTGTTACTGCTGAGACTGAGACTGAGACTGCTGAGATTACTACAGCTACAGCTGCTGTAACTGCTGAGCTTACTCTGTATAATTATTAGCTATAAATCTTTCATTATTGATCTGTTTCTCTTCATTTTTCAATGATTCTCTACTTATATTCAGTCATTCTGACTGCTTCAATTATATTATGAATATATTAAGAATTAATTACAGTAAATTACAGCATTTACTGTATACTTACTTTTTAATTATAGTTGCTAAGATCTCTATATAAGCTGTCTGACATTTAATTATATCTTATTTAGAGCTTCTATATTAACACTACAATATTATTATAATATTATTCATCTTTTTCATCTATATAATCTATATAACTGTTCTCTATTGACAGATTATAATTCATATATCTAAGTCATGTGCAGTTATTAATATATCTCATTATATTCACTCAAGAGATTAAACAGTGTGTTTTTCAAGGTGAATAAGTGAGTGTAAGTGAGTGGTTGATACTTGTATATATTATACTACAATCAACAAAAGATTTCAACTGATTCAAATTATTTAGCTATCATAGCGCTCCGTTGCGCTCGCTAAAAAAAAAATACCCCCAAAAAAGAAGAAGGGCCTGGGGAAGGGGAACAAAACAAGGGGAACAAAACACCGATTGGAGAGCGGAATAGGGCGTGGATTGACATCTATTTTGAAAAAAATCTCTGGTGGACGGCTGTGATCGTCCCTTAATAATCCCCAATATTTCAATATCATATTAGGCGCATTAGAGCCCAGGGGCTATGAGTTGATTGACTAACGGCATAGATACTTATCTCAGAAAAAGACAACAAGTCGGTTTTACCATTTTCACATCCCCATCTAACGTCTCACTCTGCCTTGGGAAATGTATTTTTTGGTTTGTTGTCAATTACATGCATTTCTCACCGGTCCACCGGTCTGTTTTCACCTAGTTGATGAATTCGATATGTGTTACTTTGTCAGTTGTGCGCACTTGGGGTTTGAAAGTATATATTTGAGGAGATGTATTAAAAAGAGAGAATTTAAAAAAAAAGCGCCGCCGCAACAATACAATAGTACATGAATGAGACTGGAAACGATAAAATACCCAAAAATAAAATCAACGGGATAAAAAGAGGTATTTAACACAATAATCATTCATCATGGTGGTGTTGATCGGGATGGGGAGTAAACTTTGAGGAGGGTCGCTTTCGTTAGGACGTAGAGAGTTGAAGGAGGCATGTAGAGAAGTGGTTCGAGCATCGGGCGAGGAGGTGAGAGCTTGGGATATATAGGGTGAAAAAGTTTAGGTGAGCAGGAAAAAAAAAAAAAAGCGGCCAGGTCATGCTTGCCGTCGTAGACAATTATCTCCACGAGCTTGATCCGCAAGTCAAGAACACAGACAAAACGGCATTTTATCAATTCCGCCTCGTCCCCCCGCCATGCTCTCTGACTTGTTCCGCGTCCAAAACATCTACCTTCTTGCTCATGAGCCCCCGGAGTTCAGGAGTGATGATCCGTTCCATATCAGCCCTTTGGTTGTTGGGAGGTGGTGAAGCCGGGGTGCTACGACGGCGGTCGCGGGAGATAGGTTGGCTGGTACGTGCGTTGGGTGCACGGGGAGTTGGGGTGTGGGATTGGGTTCCGTTGTCCGAAGACCCAGCGATGCGCCGGCGAACGGGTGGTGCAGGGAAACTGTTCTTCTTATCGATAGTTTCGACTTTCCTTTCGAAGCGGTGGAAGAGCGCTTCTGCTCTGGATAGGATGGGGATTAATTCCATGGTATTTGAGAGCTCGTTGACTGTAATTTGGTTGATGTTGGTTAGAGGCTTGTCATTATTGAGGAGGAATGAAGAGGCAAGAAGAATGAAAACAATATAGAAACAGGGGATAAACGGTTGAACTTACTATATTTGAGAACCTCGTCGAAATGCTTGAGATGATCCATGATCACATCTCGATGTTTTTCGAGGATTGCTAATGCAATGAATAAATGGAAATTGCTTGATAGATAATCCGTCCAGAGCGCTTCCCATAGCCTCAGCACGTCCACCCATTCAAATTCCCGCTTGTACCAAACAAGGAACATGCGGAAAAAAAAGAAGAAGTTTGTGCTTTCGGCAGACTGGAGATGGAGGTAGAGTTGCGGGTCCATTAATTGGACGAGTTGGTCCAAAGTGAGCAGCTGCGTCCGCATCCCAGATTGGTCGCGTAGAAAGTTTCGTTCCTACATGACAACATAATGTTAAAATGTGTGGCTAGATCGACGAGGGGTGTATCTTAATATGTACCATTCGCTCCATATATCCAACAAATGCCCAGAAGGCTACAGCATCATCTTGCATAACAGCATATATCGGGGCGAGGAGGTCGCTCATCCCTTGGACGTAACCAAGCTCGCGGTTATACTCGTTATAGGTTAGGAGCATATCTTTCATTTGCTCCATATGAACATTGGTACCCGATTCAGCAAATGGAGAATCGGGATCGGGATGCGGAATATCCTCGCCTGCAAATAAAGGGATAGTACGATCCGTGCGGTGAACATCCTTTTCTGAATTACGAACCGCGAGAAATGGTCCCGGTCAGCTCCCTGTATGATAATATAGCATAAAAAAGTAAGGAATGGAATGGGAGATAACAAACCTATTCTAGCTTTCTGTTCTTTCCACCATTCAAGGTCGTCCGCCGACGAGAGCCCTTCTACTAGTCTTTCCCACCAAGCTCCTTTAAGACGCACATACTCATCCCGTTTCGAATTAATTATAGCTTTGCGTTCATCATCATTACTTTCCCAGGAATATACCCCAAGCAGGAATAGCCAAGCCTCCTTACGAACACCGTCGTTTGGGTTCAGGCCTCCGTGGAAAATCCTCTCCTTAGCTTCGTCCTGGGTAATCTGTAACCGCCCAGTTATAGGGTCAAACCAACCATTCCACTCTTCCAAGGTAACAGGCTTTCGTTTGTCTGCAAGTGATAAATTTGTTGCTTCCATATTCAGGATTTCAAATTCGCCGACGGAACTGTCTTCCATTTCCAGCATGTCCCTTGCTGTCCAAATTCGCTGATTTCGTTCACGTTCGCTCTGCTCAGCGATTCCCATTGCCCATCGTGCCAGATACAGCCTGGCACTATCAAATTCCTCTTGCAAGGTCTGGATTTCCGGATTTTTCATAAGTCGTCTCACCTGAGGTGGGACTTTTGGGTTATCGGCGATATCTTGGGCAGTCCTCCTGGTAAACGTAGTAATCTTACTGAGCTGTTCCAGGACCTTCCATCGTGTTTCTTTCAACACTCGAGTGAGCGGATCCATACCGGCATCTCTCTGTCCACTCTGTGAAGGCTGCGACTTGTGCACAGTCAGAGGCTGGCCGAAGGACATCTTATCCTCCTCCGATGGATTGATCAGGTATGCACTTGGGTCAGCGCCCGATCGTTCAACGGTTACATATCTCTTCAGCCATCTTAAAACCTCATCACCTCCCCAAAACATATTACCGCCTTCATCGAACGGGTCAAAACTCTCTCTCGTCCGTTTCTTCTTTTGCAAGATGGTAGATTGGCATTCCGTATCATGGAAGAAAAGGGCCGGGAAACTATCTCCAGCTTTTGTATTTATAATAACACTACCGAACCACCAACCCAGACTCGGTGGGCGAACGAGTAACGAGTATATCTGGCTTAGAGGAACAGCAAAGGCATATAGGCCGATCGAGCCGGGATCGGCAGCTGTGGTGGGGAGTGGGGGAACCAGGTACGATTGGCGCGGAGGAGAGGTACTATCGGACATATCTACTTTTACGTATGTGTTATATGCATCGCCCAGGGAAGATTCCGGGACCCATGCAAGCAGGTATGAGGAGCTATCGGCCCTTGGTGTGGCGGAGGGTGAAGACTGTGGTAAATTGCGTTCCACGGAAGGAACAGGTTTCTGCTGTAGGAGGGCTATAAAACCCGGTATATTGTCTTTGGACGAAGGAGTAGGGTGTACGTAAACCTGAAGTAAAGAACTGGTGGTAAGTCAAGAGTCTTCATGGCTCATTGGAAAATCGCGTCGTAAGGCCCCAGAGCTGGATAGGAGAGTATGCATACCTTGCTTTTGGAAAATAAAAGCTTTACCCCCTTACCCGTACTAGTGTGTGTAATGGAGTTGTACTCGCCTTCATCGTCGTCGCTCACATCATAGAACGAAGCCGTTGGGGAGGGCGGAGGTGTTAGGTGGGCGGATGACCCCGCCATGTTGCAAGCTTAAATGTTCCCCTGAGCAAGCAGCAAGATGGAAAAGGCAGATACGGTGTTGGAAGGGAATCAAACTTTAGGAGCAGTGTACTTTGATCTGTTGTAGACTCATGTTGGCAGTGTTCGAGAAACTCACCCGCAACAGAGATATATGACCTGGATGAAAATAAAGCAGCCTGGCCGGGATGAAGCTGATGATGGACGTTGTTCTGCCGCAGCCGACGCTGTGACGTATGTTCAAAGAGGCTCGGCGAGGGCTCTTGGGACTAGCCGCATACGGTTTGGTGCATCTGTCCGCGTCACATGATATCGAAGTAATCGACCAGCTGCAAACCACCCAGTATTCGAAGACACAACAAGACAACAAAGAAAGTCCCAGGAAGATCTCCATGATGATATAACATTCAGTTTGAAGCGTGGTTAACAATTCCACCTTGAATATGGTGTCCAGGCGCCCGAAGGTCCTGCAGGCCACATCCCTCGTTATACAGGCTCTTAACCGCTTTTGCGACACTTGCTAGAGTATATACAAACTTCTGGAAATGAAGCGACTGCAATGACTTTTGGTGTATTATTAGGATACTGTTTAATTATAAATTATGCCACCACTAGTCCTTCTCAGTCTCATGGGACTAAGCTCCGCCTTTTCAACTTTAATACAAGCGAAACGGAAAGGTTGGCTTTCAGGATCTCTGGAATCAAGTGGTTGAAATGCCGTGGGAGATTGGACTTTAACTGACTTACTTGAGCTACAGGAGTCCACAATCATGCTTTCAAATACAATTTGGCATTGGCACATGTTCTTTCTCTTTTTTTACACGTGCATTGAATCAACGATGTTTTAGCTTGGATGAAGTGCCAACTTGTCCAGCCGCCGGATTCGACAACCAGATTCGGAACACACCTTGGCAACTCGAAACTGGCTAATTTTCTGTTAGTCTTTATATATGCAGCGCATGGCATAATGAACCCTTTTATCTGAGATTATATTTATGTGCTCTCGTTTTACTTTTCATTTCTGAGTCTTTGGACAATTGCCTCGAAAATGGCGGAATTTCAGAGGACTCTTCCAGCTTCGTGGTACCGAAGCCTTCCGCTCTACCAACTTGAGCGCCGTGCTGTGTTTTTGAAGGTTGGCCCGTTTCCAGCCCCTTCGTATATTTTGAGTCAGTCGTATTTAAGGCTAATATAACATCTTTATAGGCATGGTATTTGCTGGGTCCCGTAACTCGCTTCCACGAAGTTGATACCAAAGTCCAATATGAAATTGCTCAGGAGCGTCTATACGTTCAAAGACAGTCTGGTTCCTCCCCACTTCCAACTTCTGAGGAGCTGAAAGTCTTCCATGAAAGCACTGTGAGCGTTGTTGCCTTTTGCTGTTGTACGTGTTTATGTTTCTCATAACCATCAAGGGTGCGGAATTACCGAGCCACCTTACGCCGACGGGATTGCTGTTCGCCGGGATATCACAAGATGCACCGGACTTCTATGAGTTTTACCCCGATTTAGAGCCCCTTCTGGCAAGAGTGGATTTTACCAGGCTCCCGTATCGCCGCAGCATCAAGTATGAAGGGAATTTCAACTGGAAAACCATGTATGATATCCTCCAGTTTAAACCTCCGACTGGATAATTAGCTGACACCAAATGACTGCAGGGTGGATGGCTATCAAGAATGCCTGCATTGTCAATATACCCACCCTTCGTTTTCCATTTATTACCCGCCGACATTCTATACTGTCTATAACCACCTGAACTTTTCCCAGCATGTCGCCGATCCAAAGAAGCCAGATGATGGACTTTTCCTCTACTTCTTTCCCAATTGCACGCTGAATGTGTATGGCGGAGGAATGTCCTCATTTCGTGTTTGTCCAACCGGGGACCCTAATGTCACTCGGATGGAATTTGACTACTACCACCTCGAATCCGGCGACAAGTTCGAGGAGTATTTCAAATTTGTCCGTCAAGTGGCTATGGAAGACTACGAGCTGTGTGAAAGAGCGCAGGAAAATTTGCAGAAAGGCGTGTATAATGAAGGGATTTTGAATCCGGTCAAAGAGACAGGGGTTGCATGTGAGTTGGGCCCGGCTCTGCTTTTCCTGCTTTCATCTCTTCGGCACCCTATGAAAAATAACTAATGTTCGGATGTTCAGACTACCAAAACCGTGTGTTTGATTTGGTCACTGAGCAGCGTGGGCTGGAGAAAACGACCGAAAGTCCGCAAAAGGCGGTGGGGAATGGGATCAGCCACCCCGCCCAGGCTGCTGCAGTTCCCTGTAACTAGTCACTCATGATTATGAGTTTTCGTGCACTTCATAGTTACTGTTAATGAAAGCCCGAGGTTTCACCTGATCTTTCCAATCAATTGATGTCCCAAATCGTAGCTCCCATCCACCCACACTGTAGCGAGTATATTTTCTAAGTCTACAAAGATCATATCATATTTTCCATGCCACTTGTGCATGATATCTCTTTGAATAAGTCTGTGGCACTCCATATCCACGTCATCAACCCATCAACCCATCTGCCCATGAGATAGACATACCAACTGCACCCGAAAACAAGATCTAGAAACCGCTTCCCCACCCCAAGCCCCTGAAACCAAATGGCATCTCCTTCTGCAGCGATCTATCTTCCCTGCTGCAACTGTAAGAGTCACCTTGTTAAGCTCCCTCACACACCGCCTGGTTGGTTCAACTTAAAATCCACCCGCCTGTGGGGTGGAAACTCTTGGATGATGCCCATGTGGCCTGGAAGGCCCAGCCAAGCTCAGCCTAAATCTTTTCCAGCCAGTGATAGTGCAGAAGGAAATACTGCCCTGATTGGGAAATATTTCGGGCGACCAATGCGATCTGACTTGAGAAAATACAACTCTATTGGGGATGGCAGGTTCAGGGTCTAAAGGTGACGATGGATTGTTTCATGACCGATGAGCGGGCATAAAAATGCACGATTTTACAAGTAGCTGTACCTAACTAAAGAAAATTGGTTTGGAATTCAAGCATGGGAGCTGGTAAGTGGGCTAACTTGGGGACGGAAGTATATCCAGTTGATAGCCTATTTAGATGATAAATTATATTCTGGTTGAAAAAGTTTGTATATATTTCTGGAGCTCCCGTTCTAGGAAGAAGTAAAACAAAAACCATACTCTTCCTTTAATATACTCCTCCTACATGCAATTTTCAGCACGTAGCATCGCTTTACGAGCCAAGTAGGATGGAGTATTTATCTTTATCTTCATTTCTATCCAACACATTTGTCCTCGCCTCCATCCCCATTATCCTCCTGGCTATACTTGCGGTGACGCAGAAAAATGGAAAAGTGTTTAGGAGACCCTTGTTGCCACGGCCTGACGCCCTTCTCCCTGACACTCTCAGTTCGAATGTACTATCCAAGTTAGCATGGATCGAAGATTTGTTCCTGAAAAGGGCTGCTTCACCAGTAGCTGCAGGCGCAGGGGGGTATGGACCTACTACAGAATCTGATCAACCACCGTTGGCAAATGTGTGCAAGGAATCCGACTTCCCCGATGATTGGTGGACTGGAGATGAAGTATTCCGATTAGAGAGGCGCGCGATATTTAGTAAGGTAGGGGCTTAGATTTTTTAAAAAGTTCGAACCTTCCGAAGCATGGATATCTCGTTGGATATTTGAGAACCGAGGGCAATAGTGTTATCTGCTTCATGAGATTCCATGCCACACGATTAAAAATGAAAGGTCGCAGTGATAACAAGTCAGCATAACAGACATGGCTCTATATCGCCCACGTAGGCCGCTTCACTAAACCGGGAGACTACCACGCCTTTGAAATTGGGGGATTCCCTCTTTTCCTTATCCAAGGGAAGGACGGCGTTATTCGAGCATTTCATAATGTCTGCCGACATAGAGCCTACCCAGTCATCTCAAAGAAAAAGTCCGGTTCCTCGGCCGTGATGGGGTGTAGGTATCATGGCTGGAGCTATGATACCAAAGGTCAACTCATCAAAGCACCACAATTCGAGTGTCTCGAGGGATTTGACAAGACTCAGAATAGCCTATTCGAGATTCGCACAGCGGTTACGAAACATGGATTGATTTTTGTGAATTTGGATGCGAGGGGTGATCTGCCTGAGCTTGAATTTGATGCGCGTGGAATTGACAGGTTTGCGAGTGCGAATCGGATATCGAGGCGGTCAGTATGGATTGATGGGTGGGAGCTTGAAGGCAGATTTAATTGGAAAATGGCCGGTAAGTTTTATACCTAACGAGGCGTTTAGGGGGTTGTGAAGTAGCCATCATTCATAGAACGAATATGTTAGCTAATCTTTAAGTCAGTTCGGAACTTGTACGAAGACAAGAGTGTAGCGGCAGGAGTGAAGCGGGAGTTGGGGAACCTAAGTTCAGTTCTTCAATCGATCTTCGGTGTAGACAGCGCGGGTCACCCCGAGTCCTCCAGCTTGGAAGCTTTCCCAACAGCTTCAATCTATGCTACTGGAAAAGAAGGCGTCTGGTATTCCATCTCCGTGGTCCCTGTGGAGGCAAGCCGCTCATATATCCGCTGCGATATGTACGGAAGTGTTGAAGGAAAGCGGGCAGATGGAAGCCAAACGATACCAGATGGCATAAAATCCAGCCTTGAAGCGAGAATAGCGGAATTCGAAGCGATGTTTAAGTCTTTCATCACCCCTGGCAGGTATGGCATTGCGAATATCTGATGAAATTATTTTCATATTTGTTTAGAGACTCACTAATGATAATATCTCTTACCTGCAGAACGAACCCTGACAATCATTCCACTCTGAAAGAGGACGCAGTCGGTGAGTATTCTACGGACCTAGGATTAATCAACGGAGGATTTAGAGCCAGCATGCTAATAAGCCCCCCCGGTTATATTTTATAGACTGTGCTCATGATCTCGCAGTACAAGAGATGATCCTTTCGCAATTAAAATCTCACGTCAAGCTCGAGCGCGTTGCAGGCGAAGAGATCTTGCCAACGGTCAGAAGGTCAAGCACCAGTGACAGATACAAGCTCGCGAATGAATGTAAGTTTCCGTTCCGTAATCTGTTCTCAGTCCCCAGTTATGGAGCCGAGTATATATTTTTCACAAAAGACTTCTTTCTTCTAATACTCAAATAGTATGCAAAGAGCTCGAAAACCTGGAGGGTTCCATTAGCCCAAGTCCTGCGTGTCAAATGTTGGTCAAAGATTCTCTTGCCTGGTAAAAACGTCCTTGCACTATGTCCGGGTCATGGTTACGATTTCAAAGGCTTGATAACTTCTCAGCATAGTTGCCCAGTTGGAGATTTAGTCTAGAGCCACCCAAATGCGTAATCGAATCTCTGTATTCGAGACAGCCCAACTGCACGCTTCCAGTTCAGGAGCCTCCTACTCTTTGGTTATATGCAAAATAGATAGGCCGTATTGAACAAGCCAATTATAGCGTGTTCGGGGAACTCTTGATCTTTAGCTAGCATGTAGATTGTAATGAGCCACACATAGTGATACAGAAGCTGTTATAAAGAAGGATTTGGAGACGAAAAGGTCGAAGTCGTGGTTCCAGTTTTGAGATAGGGGTAGTCAGTTAGGGCAAGCCTAGTCCCGTGATTTGCCTCTCTAGCGGCTTCAATCCAGACTTCTTCCATTTGTTCCTGACACCTCATCAACACCGCAAATCGACGAGCCGGACAGTTTTAAGTCTCACGTCCTTCTCCAGTACCCAAGTCGGGTGGAAAACGGGCCCCGGCATTTGACCCCATTTCAGACGGTTTATACCACCCCATACTGGACCTGTGTGGACATTCAAATTTCAGCTTGACATTGCTATAGTTAAGTCGACTTGTATCAAAAGCTGCTTCAAGAAGCCAGCCTTGGGAAACATTTCGTTAGCTTGCGCTTAGCTAGCTACCAATGCCTAAGTGAGTGAATCAACAAGGATAGGACATGGAAAGGATTGTGTTTCCTTTGTTACCGAGTCACCTATTTGTTCGTTAGGAGGTCAAGGCTCCTCACAAGTTCTCTAGGAACAACAGAATCCCTTATGAGTAAAGGAAGAAGTATTCTTTGTAAGTCTAATTTTCTTTACATTTCATGCACACAAGCGAAGGGGAGAACTCATTGTTTCTTCCGCGAATCAAAGTGATCCTCCAGATTCAATTGAATAGTCAAATCACCTCGTATGATCATTCATTTCTTTCCTTCCGAATTGCCTCTTCATTATAGGAAACCCAGTTTCCAATTTTAAAAAATCACGCATGAAAGCTCGTACTAATTAGCTACCTAGTATTCCACCATTCCCCACACAATTATTTGCGCACTTTCGACTATTATGTCACTCCCGGCGATTTTCAAGACCACCGTTCAGGCTGCCGTTCTCAATGGCAGCTCAAACGTAATAGCTCAAGCGATAACGGCGTATAGACATGGGGTAAGTTGTTTTTGAATGCTCTGAACTATCTTGTGTATGGACATCCGAACGCTAGCATTTTGGCCTTGGCTTCACGACGAGGGATATCTCTTTTATCTAATTCATAAACTTGGCGGGTTTGGCTTCGCTATATGCCGCAGAGTATGGCTTTTATGGCGAGTTTGTACTGCTCATTTCGTTATTTATGGAATTCCATTCTTTCGTGGGGAATATGTTAGATCCACATTTCTGCTGTCCTCTATATTAGCACGAACATGAAAATCGCGCAAGTAGCCAAAAAATAATGCTAACTAGATGCTTGTGCGGCATTTTTAAATGCCGTCGGTGATTTTGCGGTTGGATGAAAAGACCACCTTTGCTCTCGACTACATTGAATTGATCCGCTTCATGATATGCACACTTATCACTACGCCGTTTATGGTCCTCTGGCAGGATTATCTCGAAGCCACATTTCCCGCATCCTCTAAGGATAATGCCGGTGGGCCCCCGGTGGTGATGGAGGGCAATGGTGGAAGTACCCCCAACTCCAACGCGGCTGCCAAAGAAGTGCCACACGGTGGGGTCCAAACGAATCAACCAGAACGAAAAGAACCACAGAAGCGCATCCAAAAAAAGGATACCCGGAATACTATTTCTAAGATTCTGATAGATCAGACTATTGGTGCCGCATGGAGTACAGCGCTGTTTATTGTAACTCTCTCCGCTTTGAATGGCCAGGATGCCAGCGCGATTCAGCAATCATTGTTTAGGGTAGGTTACATACATTTACGGCCCTTTCTTCATTACTTCAACTTGCCCATTATAGATCAATTACACGTGGGAAGGGAATGCATAAGTTTTTCTTTCCCTGCGCGAATTTGCGCGATAAACCTTCGATTGAAGCATCATTTGGCCCCATTTGTTGTGTGGAGTTTATAACCACATACATCTTTCCCCACAAACACTAATAATAACCATATCGAACTAGGATTTCATCCCCATTATCATAGCTGGCCTGAAGCTTTGGCCCATGGTTTCCGTGATCAGCTTCACAATGGTTCCACCAGAAAAGAGAGTGCTGACGGGTAACCTATTCGGCATGATCTGGGGTATATACCTTAGCTTGAGGACCGAGGAGTGATGACAGCCCCTTCGGCCTCCACAGTCAACTCCACTTAGTATACGGTACAATCCCCACACGGCATTGTTGCTCCATTGCGGGAACCACCATAGGAATCTCCAACGTATTTTCTTTTTCTTTTCTTGCCTTTTGATACCATTTCGGGTTCCATTTTTGGATAGTGGCCTGAGCAGAACACCCATGGGGGCCAGATGAATCGGGTTAGTTTACAGCGATCAATATAGATGGAGTTACCGCTAATATCGGGATTCATTGATTCATTCTAGAAACGCCGGTCAATTTGGCGGGAGTGGATTGTGGCATAATACTCCTCCTGTGTTGCGACTATTTTCGGATATTTACACCCTCCAGGCACTTCTCTTTTAAGTGCTCGAAGCCGACTTTGGGTAGAATAGCATGGGCCCGGAGGTTCTGCCGTGCCCGGTATCCATGCACATGCACGGGGCATTTACATGCATGCATGCACGTCTGGATAGAACTAGCGATATGCGTATTTCCCGAAACTTTCTTTTTTTTTTTTTTGTTTTTCATTTGAGACAGACCCCAACCTGCTCGTGCGACGAGAGAGTAAAAATTTTGCAAATGCTGCGCAACAAAATAATGGCTCGCCTATTTTGCAGCTTCTACGATCACGGGTTTTACCTGAACTTTCAGAATTTCGCAGCCGGGATTTTATTTTCTGACCTTTTCCTTTTATCTCCTCCATCACGTTCCCTCTGCCTTGACGGGTTCCAGATATCAATGTATAATCTGCCGATATCCCGAATTCCGAAACCTCACTCTCCAACTTTCCAATCATCCCAACTACCGTGTGACAGCCATCAGCCCCATCACCAAGAGACAGAATTTCCCATGCAAGCCCTGCGAGTTGTGCAACGGTTTTCTATTTATAAACCCCCCAGCCCCACTAAACATGCAAACTCTTACATGATTTCATGTGCTAGAGCCTAGCCACATGGCCAAGGCTGTCTGCTGCCAAGATGCAGGCTGGTTAGTTAAAATGTGCAGACAAATCAAATGACGAGAAGTGAAGGGGATCGCCGGCTGTCTGCATGAGGCCATCTGGCCTAGTTAGTTCTGTGGGGCGGAGCCTGCCGCAGAATGGGCGATCATTTTTCTCTTGGCTGCTTGTTTGGAAGAGTTGGGACAACGAACGATGGCATGAAACTTCTCTCTGGGAATTGAAAAGTAGGGAGAGTCATTTATATAGTTTTGGTATTAAACCAGTTGTCGTGGGTATGTCATCAATGGAAGAGATATAACTATATATGTTCTGTATCTATTTCACTCCCAATAGTGAATAATAAAATGCCTTATGCGCAATTTATGAAAGCATGTTTTAGTTTGAAGACGTTTGTTAGATTGTAATATATTCACCAATAGGAGGAATATCTGATTGATATAACTTTCCCTGAAGAGAAAAAAATGAACTTAGCTGCCCCCCCCCTTTATCATTGCTGATAGGAGATCATCTTGCACTAACTATACCACAATCCCCCGCACTAAACCCGGGCACTATATAGACAGCAGAGCCGAATCCTGATAGTGAACAAGTCGTATCGTCCCGCTCCCTCATTCAGCTGGCGCTGTCCGTGCTTCCATCTTGAAGCTTAACTACGCCTCCTCAGCTGAACAGGAAAAGCCGAAGTCCACTTCCCGCGTTTCGATTGTAGTGACACCATGCATTCCATGCTTTTTTTCGCGTACGCGATCTGTTCGCTCCCGCGTCGCATCCAAGCCACCTTAGATTGCTGTTAAATCACCCTTTAGGGAACTTTGTCCGAAGTATATCAGCAAGGGCAATATACGAGCTGTGTTTGGAATCTGGATAGAAGATCGGGAAAGAGGGCGTGGGGTTCGGTCCTCTATATGCTATGAATGAGAATGGCGGGGGTTAAAGAAATCCTTATAGGTATTCTGTGGCTGTTTGATAGAAAACATGTCTATGGGTATATTGTGCAGTACAGATATCTCCATATAAATGCATCTAAATGTGTCCTCTTGAAGGCGTTATTTGATTTAATCATGTTGAACAAATAAAAAAACCTCGTGTGCACGTTTGTTTCTTGCTTTCTGCCCACGCTGAGCAATTCAGAACAGAATGGAAAATGGAACGTGGGAATCGAGTCAAGACACAACATCATGTCGTGTTTCATGAGCTGAAACAGCTGACGGATACGAAGAAAGGCTGCTCTGTCCTTTATGATCATTGACCAAACAGGCCATGCCCAGCACAAATACGAAGTCTTCAGGGCGATCAGTAAGTTAGATCAGCCAATGCTTTTCTGTGAGTGTAAAATGCTGAAACCTAGATCCAAGAACTCACAGCCTGTGCCAAACACGAAGAAAACGGAAAACATAGCAATTCTTCAAGGGTTTTGCAACGTCTTTTCGAGTTTATGTTTGAAATCGGATTGGAGAGTCGAGACGCGTGAGGAAACATACTTCGCCTCTTCGTTTATGTTTCTTTTGGCCCGGTGTCAACACGCGATTTGACGGATGGGTTGCTCGTGCTCATCTCTGTATTTCTTCTCGTTCTGGAGACAATGAAGCAGGCCAACTGCTGCGGAAAAGCTTCTTGAGGTCTAGGTTTATGTTCAGCAAAATACCAAAAGTCTTATATATTATTGGGCAAAGAGAATGATCAGACCAGAGCAAGACGCAACGGATCATGCTGGTGTTTCGTATTTTACCTTCGGACTCTGGGATGAAATCGATTCATACATCAAAAACAATCGCCGTCAGTGCCAAAGCCCGTTTGGTTAGTTAACTAGGGCCTTGTTGGTCCTCCACAGCCGGAATCTATCAGTCATCTTAGACGGTATCTGCAAACATACAGTTCACTCAAAAATTGAGAATGATTTTCCGCCCCCACGAAATGCTAAAACAACCAACTCACAGTCACAGATGAGAGAGGTGAACAAAGAATGCCGTCCCCGGCGGATAGTTCTCCACATTCTCACTGAGAGCCGGGAAACAAACAAACGGCTGATTAGACGCTGAGAAATGCACTTGAGTTGGCGTGCAAAGGGGGTCAGAAATTCCAACGCTTGGTTGGTTGGTTGGTTGGTTGTTGGTAAAGGCAACGGCGGAGTTGCTGAATGAACTATGCCGCTTTGCTACCACCAACGTGTTAGGTAAACTACTGTATGTAACTACAAGGAAACATCGCTGGATAAAGCAGAGGCACAGCGCAGTTCATTGTTTTGGCTATCTTCTTACTGACATCGAAGCTCGTGAACAATGGAGCCAACAACTGCTACAGGTAACATTAGCTGCCATAATAATACAGATACACCCACTGGACCAACGGCAGTTGGGGAACTGGCAATTATGTAGCCCGGTTTAACTCGTTCGCCTATTCCGCGAATGAGAAAATACCGGCCAGATATCCAGGCTGTATGCCGGACACTGTCTGCAAAGGAACGGCATTGAAATATTGATATCTAGAGTCATCAGCACTAGTGGTGATATAGAGGGAAGTCACTCAGATATAGTATAGCCAGAAGAGCTCAAAGAGTCAAAGCAAGAGAGAAAGAGTAAATAAATGCCTGAAAATAGAATTGAGAAAAAAATAGATGCCGTGTTTAAACAAAGATACATACAGTACAGTAAGCTGTCGGCTTTCCCTTACGCTGTACAAAGCTGCTCAGCCCCCAACGCTGGACCTCTGGAAGTTTCCCCAGGACACTCACTCACTTATCTTAGGAATCATTTATTTCTGATGTTATTATTGTCAGCTATAGTGGATTCAGAGTCATTTCTATAAGCTGGTCAGATTCTCGTTGCTATTTCCATAGGATTCACTATTCGCGCTCACTTCGAGGTGTTATTCAAGGAGTATTTTTTTTATAGAGATGAAATGAGGTATTTAACAAACATCCCGAACGCTAAATAATAGTTTACCGCACATGCATAGTTATACACAGAGCTACAGAACCCGTGTGCAATTGTTGGAACAAGCCTTGCGGGGGCTGGGGGCCTTAATTCAAACCCTAACTTTCTGGAGGGCTCCAACAGACCAACAGACCAACCCAGCAACTTCTCTGTAGCTTCTTTGCAAATAAATTACGCCGCGCAGTCTTCAGTCCGGGATCCGAGAGGTTTAACTACCCTGTTTGGTTTCCCCGGCTTGAACGATACGGGCAACGCCACACGTTGGTGCCGGCAGCCTAACGATTAAAACACACCCCAGCCTGGAATCAAAAGAAAAAAAACAAAAAACAAAATCCCGCGTTCCCTCTGGAAATCTTGCTGTTGAGCCATTATTGGCTACTGCGACTGAACCGTCTTGCAGCTGATGGCGCAGGCGTCTGTGCCGGCGATCGCCAAATGATCCTTGGGCTGGCCAGGGGAATATGGGGTTGGCTCCATCTCTAGATGATAGTATATGCCTCATGTCCTCTGGATCTGAGGGTATCCGTGTGGCCACATTGTCGTCTCGGGCATTGTGAAGCCAAAATGTGGGGGAATGATTCGCACGCATATATTATCAGCGAGGAAAATACACCTGCTGCCGTGCCTGCTAATAGATCTTATGGCGCGGATGAGGTAATTTATTTATTTCTCCCTTCGGGTATTTTTGCGACGGCATAGGATTGGCTGGTTGGTTAACTGCCTTACAGGCCTCCGGGGTCGTATATCTAGATCGGGTGCTGCGCCTACATACGACCAGAGCAACCCTCGCATAACTACATATTCACAAGCCCTGCCCTGCAACACACTCTTGTCGAATCTCTTCCCTTTTCTTTGAGTTTGCTGCTTGGTACTCTCATACTTTTGACTCATATGAGGACAGCTTGTTATATATTGCTGTTCAATACTCTACCTGACTTATATTTTCTGGGCATCAACGGTCATTGTGAAAACACGATTGTTGGAGTTTGAATGAGGAGGAGCTAGAGGAGGTAAAGGAACGGAAGGAAAAAAGGATATCGACAAGGGTTTATATTTTTTATTATTCTTGTACAGTACACTTGGAATTTATACTTCCTTTTGGAGAGTGAAGTCCGGGTATACCAGTTGATAGTGGAATACGCCGATTGCGATTGTGGGCATGGTCATTCTCCCCAACCCTGAAGGACCAATTGCTGCATATTTTTGCCTTTCTTGAGCAATAAAGGTACGTTTGCAAAGGGTAGGTTCATGCTTGTGGGCAAAGGCTCCATATGAGCCTTTTTTTTTCGCCCTCCTTTGTCTCCAACCGCACCAGCCTTCCCCTTTCTCCACAGTCGATATACTTTGTTTATTCTTAAAAACCAAAAAACGAGGCTAACAGGAGTTCAGCAAGGATACCGCGCAGCAATCAACTTCGCTCAGTGGTGGTGATTATGGCTTTCAATCCTCGCCCGACGAATAATGTCGCCCCATTACCAGAGACGAAGCACAAGGAAAAGAAGTCTCGCTATTCAATGGCAACGCTTCAAGTTAGATGGCCTATGCGCGCTGCTCGCTCGACGGACGGGTCTCCCATATCAAAGAAATCGAAAGACGGCACTATGAAGCACAGGAAGGGTAAATCAGTAGATTTACATTGCAATAAATCCACTGACTCCTTCCTTAAGCTTGCGACCACTAGCTCAGAGCTTAAAAATGATCGTAGATTGGAGGCTAACGCACTACCTCTATCTCATCGTTCACCCCTGAATTCCACCCTCGCATGGATTAAAAGACGGGATTCACCTCAATGCTCAGATGCACGTGCATTGGAGAGCGTACAGCTTCCCGAGAAGATTGCACCGCGAATACCAACCCCTGAAAGGCATACAAAGGCATTGAACTCCATATTTACTGAGCCAAAATCCTCATATATGCCTCCAACAGGGGATTCATACCCGATCGCAGCACGCCAAAGGCAAACTTTAGATCCCAATCTGGCACGCGTTTGCGACATTAGCCCACCACCCATGCATCCTGGACGGAATCGGCCATCCTACAAAGCTTCCAGTATTGGCACGCTACAGAGCATATCCGTGGGAGGCACTACTGAGAAGGTATCACCGATCGTGGGTTCAGTTTTTCAGAGAAAAGCTATCCCAGCCTCCCCTGGGGATGGGGGATCCATAGAGCCCATGACCATAGTTTCACCTTTGTCAATCTATATGCCCCAGCCCCAGCGAACTTTTGTCCCTCCCCCCTTTGACAAGATCATTCAAGTCGAAACAGACCCGCTTTTAGACCAATCTGGGAAAAGTGGTGGTTCAGCCACATCCTCCGA
Organism: Blastomyces silverae; assembly: GCA_001014755.1. NCBI lineage: Eukaryota > Fungi > Ascomycota > Eurotiomycetes > Onygenales > Ajellomycetaceae > Blastomyces > Blastomyces silverae. Next base: position 18,262 of record LDEV01003590.1, read on the forward strand.
GTTCGGTAGGAGTGTCTCCGCACCGAATAGCCCAAGTTCCTCGAGATCGAGTATATACTCTGATGATTTTCCTCAAAAACCCCTCGCACCATTCACAGAGGGATGTTCCAGAAGCAGCAAGGCATATTCATTAATATCTCCCGTTACTGCTGGCGTATTCGACGACGACGACGCTGATTTGAAGCGGATTCCCACCTTTAAGCACAAGTCTAACCCTAACCAGCAGAGAAATAAACCTCTTCCTCCCGAACCCGTGATGAAAATCCCCCCGCTGTCCATCCGCCGCACCTCAGGGCTAGAACCCATGGGCACCGTTTCCCACTGCGGTCGGTTAATCCAACCGACAAGCAAACCACTCTTCCTCCCGCGAGACCCACGGCCATCCGACCTCGATATTCTGGACGAGGCATTCCGTCGTTCAGGTCTTCATCATGTATCACCCAATAAATGTGCTAAATCGAAATCGGGGCAAGCTTCTGGGTCAGGCACACTCTCTAGCTCTCCGTCTCTGCACAAGGTTACCCTTGAGCTGGAAGAACAACTTTCTGTTCTATCCAAGCCGACACAAAATAGAGCCGGTTGGCTGAAGATAGGTCATAATCGATGCTCCTCTTCTGAGTTTCCTGCAGGTACCCCACCTAAGCCTTTGAAACCGCGTTCGTCTTGGAGAAGGTCTGGTTCGTATTCAGCTGTGTCCCCGATCAAGGGATCTTCATCCAAGAAGAGTTGGAAGGGCAAAGGGAAGGTCAAGCTTTCACCGACCATAAGCGAGTCAGTAGAAGATGATAACAAGCGACAATCGTCGCAGGCACAAGTGGAAGTGGCATTGCAAGTTTGTGCAAATGGTGGTAACACAAAGAATAGTACGGTTCCCAGTAACAATGGCAGCGACGATCTGAAGCCCACAGAAAAGATAAATCGCATGGCGATGTTCACGAAGCCACGGGCCGAGAGTGTCGAGCGTAACCTTCGCATGCGTCTGCCCCGCCTACGAACCCAGCTCAGCGCCAAGTCGATTCGGGGCCCCGTGAACCTCAGTGCGGTGGTGGAGTCGCCTACCAACCAAGCAAACCACCCTAACCTCAACGACCACAGCAGCCCCAAACAGCGCATCATGGCGGCTCTCGACAGGCTTGATCCACAGCAGCCAGAACATCCTCGGAAGGATTACTCTTACAATAACAACGATAATGATAATCCAGCGAGAGTACCTCCCCTTGTTTTCGGGCTCGATGACTGCCAGTCGGCTTCCACCAGCGAACATGCGGGGTCAAAGGACATGCTCTGCGACCAGATCCCGAGCGAGGTAGCAAAGAGTGTTATCTACGAGATCATGCAGAAGATCGACAACCTTGAGGACCTGTTTAATCTCGCGGTCATCAACAAGGCCTTCTACTCTGTTTTCCATGCCCATTCATTGACCCTCATCAAAGATACCCTGTTCCGCATGTCCCCTGCGGCATGGGAATTGCGCGAGATATGCCCACCTTGGGAGGCGGAGGGCGATGAAGCTGGAGATATTGATATGCCGGTACCGGAATACACGCCGAATCTATACATACACCATTACACACGCGACCTATATACAATGGTCGCTTTGAAATCTCTCATCCTTGTTCGCTGCGAGAGCTTCCTACGCCCCGATACAGCCAGAGCATTGGCAGGGTTAGACGAGACTCGTTGCGCGGAGGTTGATGAAGCGTTCTGGAGGGTGTGGACTTTCTGCAAGTTATTTGGCTGCGGAAAGGGCAGAGAAGATGATGTCACTGCGCAAGTCGACTGGCTCAATGGCGGTCGACTTGCGGAGGCTGAAAATCGTGGCACTAGCATTGTCATGCAATATCCGGCCGGGGTGCATAGTGTTTTGTTCAACGCGCCGCCTGCCTTTAGCAAGGGCAATCATGGAGGATTGTCGGCAACGGAACTCTACGACATGATGGAAATTTGGACCTGTCTTGGCGTCCTTTTGCAGGTGTTCCATGGGAAGTGTAAGGAGGCTCGAGATTTTGGAGTCTTTGATGGCTTAAACGTGGCATCTGGTGATGTTGCGAAGGAGGAATCTCTGACAGGTAAGCTAACATTCCAATCATCTCCCGCAGGTTTTATGCAGTTGTGCTCACACGTAACAATAGAAAGCTGGACCCAGTATCTTCTCACGCTTGGGCCGTCCGCTATTCTTGCTCTCACCAGCATCAACCCCGAAGCACCAATTGAAACCCTGTTCTCCAGAGCAAAGGCCAACGGATGGACGAAATGGAAGACCCCAGACTTAAGTCATGGCGGTGCACCAAGATTATTCTTGAAAGAAGCGGTGTCCCAAGTCTACGAATCCAGATTATCAACCACGCACACTCCCGCATCATCCAGGACGCCAAAGTCCAACTCACCACCGCCACATTCCCCGAGCCCTGTCGCCAGACACCGCGGCCATTCTCGCAACATCTCAGAATCATCCTCATGCTCTCTGTCATCGCCACCTGGGGACCCAAGCCGACGACGCCAAGCTGGATTTGCAGCTGAGCTACGCCGAAAACGAAAGGAGTCTCAGGGTTCTGACATGTCTGTCAGCCTAGAGATGCCGACCCCTCTGGTTACGAATTTCACAGAAGAGAGGCCAATCTCTCATTTCTCTGCTGTAATCGAGAACCTTGACCCTGGTAACAGTAAGGGCCAGCAGCACGCGGGAACTCCAGTTCCACCCTCACCAGCAACCGTCCCACACCCAATCGATACAACAGTGGGAAAAATGCAGTCCATTAGCTCTAGCATTCAAAATACACCCATTTCCGATTCCTCTATTAAGAGAAAACCACTACCAGACCCCGTTCCCAGCTCCGCACCACCCCCACTACCAACCGTCACCCTCGAATCACCCACGCCCCCACCCGGCGCGGCACTCACTTTAGCACCATCATCCCGCCCCCTTCTCCACGCAGCATCTGTCCCCAAACAACACCAACGAACATTCTCCACCCCCGAGACCACTGCTGAAGAAAAGATATCCCGCGGCCGATACTCCGCACCGGCCTCCAAAGTCCTTGATCCAGTCGACATCGCCATGCACAAGATGGTGAAGGAGCTAGGTTTTGACGAGCACGCTGCCAAATGGGCTTTGAAGTGCACGGACACGGGCGAGTCGTTGGATGTTGCGGCGGCGATTAACTTGCTGCTGCAAGGCGGCGGCCATGTGGATCCCCTTGCCTTATCCTCGAGCGAGGCATCGGCCACGGGCAATGTGAGCAGTAGCTCTGGTACGGCTGGTGGCGGGAGCGGTGATGAGAACGAGAGTGTTGGCGTGAATGGCATGTGTAGGAGGAAGACTATGGAGGCTAGTAGAGAGACGGAAGATGATGTGTGGAGGCCTGTGTGGAGATGGGCGTGAGTGGATGGTTGTTTTTCGTTCGTGTCAATACATATGGACGACGAAAATCTCTGTTCTATTTTCTTGTCTACAACATTATATTCCCCTATGTTTTCAAAAACACCATCTCTCTCAGCTATTTTCTTTCCTCATTGGCTGGGTTCTTGGATCGATCCTATCCTCTCTTCACTCTCTTTCTGGAATTTAGCGAAACATCTCTTTTTGCGCTGCTATTGCCTCCTACTGATGAATGATTTCCTTTCCTTTTTTCCATTTTTTTTTTTCATACATATACCCAATATGCCATTCATTTGTTATTTCTTTCTGATTATGTTTGTTGTTGAGCGTGCTTGTTTTTGGAGACATCCTGTCAAATATTTCCCCTACTACGGCGCCCCCTTTCATAAAGTATCTAGCTTTGAAAAATTAATGGCCTTATCTATGTAGTCCTAAATCCTCCCGGTCTTCTCTTGAAGTTCAGTGGCTCTCCTCGCCTCTTCTAGGGGTTAGGGGTAGTTAAGTAGCAGCACTCACTAGGACAGAATCGTACTTGACAGCATGCTACGGAGTACAGACGCCACCAATTACCGCAGGAACGTGTCTCAATAATAAAATCGAAAATAATTTTTGTTGAATTATTAAGAGTAACTTATTTGTGAAAAAAAAAAGAAAGACGGCATATATCATACAGTTTCAAGAATTAGTATGCCATTTTCGTAACGTAGGAGATGGCTACCAATCAAATAATTTGCGGCAGACCGGAAGACAAGAAGGCAAAACTTCAAACCTAAGATTTTCTTTTCAGGCTACATTCAGTGCGCTTTCCAGTAATCGTTTTTGTTTTTCGAGGCCAGGGTATTCCTCATTATTAGTCCGGCTTTCACTTCATTCAAAATGGAACCTTATCCGTCAACCCTGCCATCTCCCGCTCATAATTCCGATGCTGCGAAACCTGATACAGGAACTTGCCCAAGAAATCCCTTGCCTCGGGGAACATCTTGACCCCCTCCGTCAAGCTGTGGGGCTCGTGCAGCTTGCTAGATGTGACAACACCGTACCATTCGACTGGATGCCCTGAAGTTGCCGATGCTACCTCCAAGCCAGGCAGGTTGTTCAGAACCTGCGCGACAAGATTAACAGCCTCGCCTGTAGCACCAATGGCCTTGCAGTGTCCGAACTGCTCGGTAATCCAGTGTTGGATAGCGCCCATCTGGCCCAATTCCTTGATATGAGAGCCACCAGGGATGAAAGTGGCGTCGAAGAGCGTAGAGCGCTGGCCGATATAGTTGTGATCCGGAACCACGCCCTTGCCGCTATCCTTGTCCTCATGGTCGGCAAAGATGGCTTGCCGCTTCGTGCCAATTATGACGGGCAACGCGTTCATGGCGGTAACTGCAGCTTTAATCGTGCCAAAGGCGACAGAGTCGTAGCCATCTCCGATCAATATGGCGATCTTTCGGCCTTTGATAGTGGGAGTGGTCAGTTGGCGGTCGTTGATGTATTTTTGGCTGAGGTTTATTGTCTTCTGGCCTGCATTGGCTCGTGGGGCGTTCTGTGGGGTCGGTGCGCCGACTTTGACTGCAACGGCTTGGGCGAGGGGAAGATCGATTTCAGTAAGACGCTCGACAAGTCTGTTGTAGACAATAGGGTCGTCGCAGTGGTCCAACTCAAAGCAGAAGGCATTCTGGACATGGAGTTTTTCGTAATCGCTGAGAGAGTTGTAGAATAATTGCGCTTGGTTGATGTGCTCGCTGAACTTGCTACTAAGCATCCTAGCTTTGATGCTCTGTGTTACCTTTTCAGGGTAAGTGACGAAACCTCCATCCTCGGGCTTGGTGGGTGGGCAGGCCTCGAAGCGGTTCGGCCAATAATTCACGGTTCCTTGGGTTATCTTGTGGCGCATTGCACCGTCTCTGTTGTGATTCATGACAGGACAAACTGGGCGGTTGATAGGAAGCTCTTCCCAGTTGATACCAAGGCGGGAAATTTGAGTATCGAAATAGGAAAAGTTACGTCCCTGGAGAAGAGGATCGTCGGAGAATTCAATTCCAGGAACGATATGGCTAGTACAGAAAGCAACCTGCTCTGTCTGTGGGAAAAACTCGTCAACATTGCGGTTAAGCTCCATCTCGCCAATATACCGAACAGGCACCAGGCTCTCCGGCCAAATCTTAGTCGCATCGAGAATATCGAAATCGAAGTCATGCTCCTTTTCTTCCGGAAGAACCTGGATTCCAAACTTCCATTTCGGGTACACCTTGTTGTCAATTGCTTCCATCAGGTCTTTACGGTGGAAATCTGGGTCTTGACCACCGAGTTTAAATGATTCGTCGGGAATGAGCGAGTGAACCCCAAGCTCCGGCATCCAGTGAAACTTAACGAAATGTCGTTTCCCCTGTTTATTCACTAGAACAAAGGTATTGACGCCAAACCCTTGCATCATCCGAAATGATCGTGGAATAGCCCTGTCTGACATAGCCCACATAAACATATGGGTAGCTTCAGGGTGCATATACACGAAGTCCCAGAAGTTATTATGGGCGGTTTGCCCCTGAGGAATTTCGTTATGAGGTTCCGGCTTCACAGCGTGAACTAATGTCGAGGTATCAATACCATATTAATGTGATAAAGAGGTGATGTATTATTTAAATACTTACTTATATCCGGGAATTTTATAGCATCTTGAATGAAGAAAACAGGAATGTTATTTCCCACGAGATCCCAGTTGCCTTCTTCCGTATAGAACTTAGTTGCGAAACCTCGGACATCACGGACTGTATCGAAGCTGCCTTTGCTGCCCTGGACAGTGGAAAACCGAACAAACACCGGAGTAGTCCGCGATGTGTCAGTCAACACTCCGGCAGAAGTAACGTCTGCTGCGCTCTCAAAAAGCTTGAAGTGCCCGAAGGCACCTGTTCCTCGAGCATGCACAACACGTTCTGGGATCCTTTCATGGTCAAAACGGTGGATCTGACTCGATAGTTAGCATATATTGTTCGGACAACTTAGACGGAAGCGGGACACGTGTGGGTAGGCAGCTGAGACCTTCTCACGAGCAATCTGATCTTCCAAAAGAGTTGGACCGGTTTGATGTTCGGATGCAAGCCTGAGCCACTGGTCCGTATTGCTCACTTTGACGCCATGGTCAGTCGTGAACGGTGTAGACCCATGAACGTCTGCAGTATCGCGAGCGAGGTCTGCGATCTTTTGCTCGCCTGGCTGCATGCTTTCCACAAGCTCCTTCATCTTCCGTAATCCTTCTGCTGCCTTGCTAGTCATTGCGGGCGATTAGATACTGTTTCTGGTGTTTTTCACGATTAGAGGAGAGAAATTTTCGACAGAAATAAAGAATTTCATTCCATGATAGTCTGAAGGGGAGCAAGCGGACGCATGTAATAGCTTCGGCCTAGGAATCGACGTCATTTTCCCAATGTTTGTTTGGAGGGGTTGACCAAATGGTATCAAAATGTCAGAATGACGTCGACCCGTGGAACTTCTAGGCGAAAGCAGACAGCCCTCTGACATTTAGCATTCTAGTACCACAGGACGAGTGTCAGGGAACCAACAAGTCACTGCCTCTGATGGTAGTTATCCCGTGATACGACACCTCAATATGCCAGTATTAGTGATTCATTCAGATGTAGATGTTCATTCACCGATTTCTCTGTAAGTAAGGACTTTTGTACCCAAATGGCGCGTGGTTCAGAGTCTAAATCCGCTTTGTTCACGTAATCTTACAGTAGAGTAGAAGGAATATCAACACTGGAGCGCCAAAGGGCCAGTATTCTATCCCCTTTTCTACTTGTCCGAATAGAAAAACGGTCGCGTTTTGGTAACTTGCCGTACCTCTATATCGACAACCTATTGGTTGATAAATTGGGTGAAAATTCCCGTGAAACTGGCAGGGCTGGGCGGTTCTTTTTCAACTGGGAAAAGCTTGTTTCCTAACTTCAGCCAAGTGATGGTGATTGCAGCTCCTCCCTGTTTTGCGCCCTCCCTACCTTTAAAAGCGTCTTCATAGCCGAATCAATTAGCCGGGCTAGTGCTCCCTCCAGGTGGGGAGAAATCCTGGTAAAAAAAAAAGGAGCCAACACATTAGACTAATAGGCATCAACATGGGTATCTTGTAGCGCCTCCAGGGCCGGATCCAGCGGTGAGTATCAAGCTTCTGCACTGTGCTTGCTGCTTGATGAATTCTTGAAGCCCCAACGTTAGCAGAAACGTGTTGTCCTGTCAAACGTGCAGAAGCGAGACCTTCTCCCATTAATCATTCTTCCGGTTTGGAGTTGGGTTTGTCGATAACTGGGAGAATGAAAAAAAAAACTGGTTTCCACCATGTTTGACGGGAGGTGACGTCGAGAAATCCAAGAAATCCAAGAAAGGCCAGCGGATGGACGTCGAGTGCTAGTCCTATTCCAGTCTAGCGCGAGCATCACGGAACACCGCCAAGCATCACGAATATCACTCCCTTTGTGGTGGATATTTCTAGTTTGGCCAGTAATTTCCACTATTCGCATGTTCAGTCTGCACCATATAATGTTCTTGAGACACTGATGGCTTTGACAAAGCGAGGGAACGCCATTTCTACTCAGATTTCTAGGCTTATGTCCCCTGCTTCCAGTCGCTGAATAGAATCTGGGGGATCAAGTTTTACTCCTCGCCATGCAATATCACTGCCCCTCGAGGATCCTCGATTCCACTCTAGCCAGGTAGTTATCCCTAGTACATTACAATTTGAACCGCACCGGCAGGGGTTGAGCTGGGAGCAGTCTTCCGATAGGGATGGACTTCGGATAGAAATCATGAACGCACTTCGCTTATCTGATCACCAAACCGGCCAGCGCCGGGGCATTTTTGGGCTCAACTGCAAGAATGCAATGTTGAATACGCCGTTTGTCCCACCCACAAGCTTGCCCAATTTCGCTTGTGGGCATGACAATCAAAATTTCAATCAATGAACATCTGTTATATTTGGGCGACCAGGGGCCATTAGCTGCGTCAGTACAGGGTGGGGAGTCATCCTGTTTTGTTCCCAAATATATCCAACATTGGGAACTAGCAGGGAGAGTCTTTTTGAGCCCTGTGATGGTATCTGTTCTTCGGTCATCCAAGGGAAAAACAAAAAAAAAAAAAAAAAAAAGTTTAAATGGCGGGACGATATTACTCGTACGGCTGTGAGGCTGCCCACACAGTGTTGTTATAGTGGCCAGAAGAGCATATCACGATAATCGCGACTACTAGAGGGATTTTTAACATGTCCGCCAAGGCCAATAGAAAGATCGGGCATGACAAAAAAGTGATGCCTTGGAAATGACAGGGATCACCGGTGAAAGGAAAGAATAATACTATAGACCAGGGACGGCCTTAAGTGCTGCCTACAACCCGAACCTTGTTTGCTATTAGACACTCGACCCTGGTATACCCTCTTGTGAAAACTTCAGGCAAAATTCAAAACCGGCAGCCCCTACCATTGTGCAAAGAGGCTAGCTGGACGTGAGTTATTCTCCGAGCATATGTTAGTTTAATATGTTGAGAGCAGTGTTTGCTAATTCAAGCTCAGTTACATGCAATCTTCGGTATGGCCCCTCGTGTGCCATGCTCGTGGAATGGGGTTTGTTACATCGGCCCCTGAAAGTCTGGCAACTACTGCTCCTCTCTTACACCGCGACTGGATGCTTTGAGCGCCACTTCCTTCAATAAAATTATAAGAGCAATATTCCTTTACCTATTCTATTGTATACAGAACAGATGGAAAAGAGGTTCTCTATGAACTTTGCCCATTATCTTGTTGCTGACGATCACACTGGTAGCTGGGACTGCTTATCAATAAATTTCGATTTATGCACAGTATTTGGTTGGTTTACCAGGATTTTTATATATGTTTCTCAGTACTAAGAGAGGATGGATTGATCAACTGTGTATAAAAAAGAAATGGAATTTAGCGTTGGCCTATTCAAAAGAAGACTTGCCGCCAGGCCTTTGGCACCGGATTAATAGTGGTCTTTGCTCGGTGAGAATAGAATCAGATGTATGTAGGGCACGCATTTGCATATCGATTCCGTTCACATATACATACATATACAACTAAAATTTGCCATTAGTTTCGCGAGTTGGCTCTCAGTTCCCAGGCCCTGATCTGACCTATACCCAGATGTTCCAAAACGTATCTTGGATAATTCCGCTGAAGGGTGTGCTAGCGGCCACTCCCGCCTCAATGTTGATCATTTTGGAGCTTCCTAGATTAAAGATGGAGGAACGGGTTACATCCATCATTACTGACATATTGTTAGGTGCATCCCGTTGAACGAAGATTGCTCACTTAGACCCTGTACAATTCGAAGTCCCCATTTTTTAGGGAGTAATTGGAGAGATATTAATGGCCGGGAAACGGTGGCAATCGAAGAATTTAACCGGAAATAACCCACCAAACTCGTGAAGAAAATGCTCTGCGGGGCCAGGCGGAGGTCGGGTAAGCTAACTATCGCTCGCGATTAGCGATTAAACGTCATTTATGACTTTTGTCATATCCGTTGCCCTGGGATTCTCCCTAGGCCCGCCGCACGCCGATGGGAGCGAGCCCAGGCGACTGTAGTTCTTATATAGAGTGGATGGCTTCGCTTAACCTCGAGCACCCGGAGCCTCATTCTTATATAATTTCAAGTCCAACTCTTCTCTTCACCCCAACAAGTCGAGTTGATCTACGAGAGAATTTTCCCACCTCTTCATGCTGGACATCAATTCGGAATAAATAGTACTTATATTTGCTTTGCGGCAGGCGATCTGCCGGCTTTTTCGGGCTCCGGTTTCCAGTTGGGATTGATTTGCGCCTCAAAAATCTGCCATCAACAATAAGCCAGGCTTAAAAAGACGACCAGCTACACTGCTTCAACTGCGCCTCCACGCACGTCCTCACAGCGTCCAAAGGTTACCAAAAGCTGTCAGGCACCCATGATTTGTGTTATTTCAACTCTTGGGAAAAGCTAGATTTTGTTCTCCTCTCGGCACGGATAGTGGGGAAACATGCGTTGACGAACGGGCCGAAGCGCATCCGTTTGTGGAATATTTTACCACCCATCACTGCCCACATTCGGCCAGGAATCCGAATTGAATATCCGTTTTTGATCATTGAATTGACCTAAATCTGCCACTGGCGCCTTTTTCGTTTCGGCCCTTATGTGTTTCTTGAATCGGTCCTTGGTGATCCCAAGCCACTACTGGTGTGATCCGATGCAGAAGCCAATGTGACGGCCTGCCAAACCCCACCAACCATATGCCACCGTACGCGGTTTCGACGGAAGCATGGGCTTCCATCGCGTCGTGTTCAAGCATATGACACAGCATTTTACCCTAAATCCAGGCGTGATCTTCCGATTGCTTCGAGGAATCGTGTTCCACGCATGTGGGTTCCACTCCATCGACTTTTGCATTTCCATGGAATCCGTATTGGAATTAGCACTGGTGAAGCGGCGAGGTGGCTGAGAGGGCGACTCTCCGTAATCACTGCTACTAAACCCAACAGCAAAACAAATTCTTGTCCTGAATGTTTTCTCGTGTCTCCCTCTCTCGCCCGCGAAAAAAGAACACCTTAGCTGGATGATGTTTAAGGGGAACTCAACGCCGCTCTTAGATGACCAATAGATCAGTAAGCTCACTATCAGCGTCCGCTATTTTCGTTACCTTTCCTTCCTTGTCTTTTCATTTTCACATCCTTTTGTTCTGTTTTTCTTTTCTCTTATTTTATTTTATTCTATGCCATTTTATGCCATTTTATTGGCCGACAAGAAGAGGAGACAAGAAAAAGATGGGTCCCGGGAAGGGTCTCTACACGCAAACAAAGATATTGAAAGTCATTTTACACATTGAGAATTCAATTGAGAATATCTCTACTGTCAAAAGATGTGTTCTAATATCAATCACCTTCTGAGTCACTCTATCTACATATCAAAGAATAGGTCAGCTTGAAGTATAAATACAATATCTTAATATAGTGACTTCTACAGATTCAGTACTCTCAGCAAAGCCTGTTCATTAAAACAGAAGCTGCTCTGAGACAAAATAAAAGATTGCACATCTTTGATAAAATTTACTGTGAGCACAGTGAGATATTTTTCTGAGTGATTAAAAACTCTGCTCATCATCATTTTCTTATATTAAAGAGACAGTGTAACAGTGTGAAGAATAGTTAAGAAGTTCAGAGATCTCTCTCAACAGCTGAGATCTGATCTGATAAGTCTGTGAGAGATAAATAGAAAGTACTGCTCACTGAGAGATTCAGATCTCTGACTGATACTTGTTAATACTCACACTATTCACAATATTCTCATCAGAATTATCTATTCAGACTCAGATTCTCAGACTGCAGAAGATTGAAACAGTAAACATACTAAAATCAGACAGTCTGTTAACTGAAAAAGCTCAAAATGAGTTAATGAAGAACTCAATCTCATCTCTTATCTGACTTCACTCTACAGTTACTGACTGAGCTACTGAAATGAATGAAGAAGATTAACAGAAGTGAAAAACAGCAGATTTTAAGAGCTGAAAGAAGTTCTGAGAATCTATTAAAAAGATAAAAAAGATTGAGAAAAAAAAATAATGAGTGAAATAAGCAGTAGAGAAAGTGAAAGAGAGTGTCTTCTTAACTCAACTGTGTATAATATATGAGAAGAATGAACACTGAATCTGAGTCTGTAAGAAAAGAACTGAAATCTCAGCTATCTTAATCTCTTAATCTCTGAGAAGTGAGCTAACTCTCTCTATCTATCTGAGATTCTCTTTGATCTCAGAAACTCTGAACAGAACTGTTAGAGAACAGTCAATGATAAAGAAAACTTTATTCAAGACTCTCACTGACTTCAGCAGAATTCATAGAGAGAAAATAAAAACTGCTCTCTCAATAGAGAACAGTTTCATTCTTCTTCTCACTTAACAGACTGAGCTTCTAGAGACTTTTATCTCAGCTATCAATCAGTCTGATGATAATCTGAAGAGCTCTACATAAATTAAAAGAGATCTGAGATAAGAGAGAGTGAAGCAGAGAGTCTGAAGTAGTAAATCAGCCTCTGTAAGAGCTCAGAATCTGAGTCTCAATATTAAGAATAAACAGTAGAAGAAGAATGATTGAACTCTCTGAGTAATACATCAGCAAAATTGTTTCCTTATACAGTATGCATATATTGACATGTGCACATCTGTGCAGTTGAAGCTTAAGTGTCAAATATTCTTATGTCTGAGTCAGAAGCATGCATGTGCTATTACTGCACTAGCTTCAGATAGTATTATCTAATCACTGACACATTTTACATCAACATAGTCATCATCATCAACACTATCATTATCATTAACTCTGTCATCATTATCAACACTGTCATCATTATCAATACTGTCATCATCATCAACACTGTTATCATCATCAACACTGTTATCATCACTAACTCTGTCATTATCATTAACACTGTCATTATCATCAACACTGTCATCATCATTAACTCTGTCATCATCATCAACTCTGTCATTATCATCAAAATTATCATCATTATCAACTCTGTTATCACTATTAACACTGTTATCATTATTAACACTGTCATCATCATCAATATTGTTATCTTCATCAACACTGTCATTACTGTCAACACTGCTCTCAGATGATCAATGCTATCATCACTGTTAATACTGTTATCATCATCAATACTGTCATCACTGTTAACACTGTCACAGTTATCAATACTGTTATTCTCATCAATGCTGTCATTATCATCAATGCTGTCATCATCATCACTGCTGTTAACACTGTTATTCTCATCAGCACTGTCATCATCATCAATACTGTTATCACTGTCATTATCATCAATGCTGCTATCATCACTCATACTATTCTTGCTGTAAATACTGCTATCATCATCAACACTCTCATCACTATCAATATCATCTCTACTGCTATAGCTATTTTTCATTAATATATAGTAAAATTCATATTTATAATTAATTATTTCTATTTCAATCACTCTACTATAGCTATTAACTCAAAACTTCAGTCAACTTCAAGAAATTAATGTACAGTGAATCAATAATCTAGATTCTCACACTTATTTATTTGAAATTTGCTATCTTATTCAAATTCAAGTTATTCACTCTATCTATATCTGAATTCTCTTCAATTTCTTCATATATTTTCTTATCTTCTATAAAACTCAACATCTTTCAAACTCATGTTAGAATTATCACAGTCAGTTCTCATCATCATCTCTTATAATTTTTATCTTACAATGTTACAAGACAGTTGAACATTTCTAATCAAATAGCTATTAGTAGAGAGAATGAAGTTATTATTATTCAATTCAATATATATCAGTTAATCATCTACTATCAAACTGCAGTCTCTTTTCATCTTCACAGCTCATTATTCTTGACATATCACTGATGACATAGTATATCATCATTGTCACTATCAGAATGAGATAAACAGATACATTCACAGTGTTTAAATCTTCAAAATACTTTTTAGTGAGTGCATGACACACAAGATCATACTGTTCTGTATTATAGTATATTTTCATCATCACTTAAATAATAACTGATATAAGTTATCACAGATTATGAATTATCTTCTGTTAAATCATTCTCATTAATTTTATATTTCTTTATATTAAAAAAAGAGCAGCAGCACATGTTTTAAATGATGACTTATCTCAGTTATTTCATTCATGATTATTATCTCACACAGATAAGTATTATTTTTCAGAAAATCTGTGTAGATTGCATCTCACTTATTAGACTTATTCATATACTTGTCAGCAAAGAGACTCTTCATATATATCTTAACTGTCTGAATCTGATGATATCAGTATTCTGAGACATACTTCAGTATCTGTGTGAGTTAGAAGATAATAGTTAGTAAAAATTCAATGTTTTCACAACATTCAAATGATAATAAAATATGAAGAAGATAAATCATTCAAGTCTCATTTACACTTGAATATTCTGTTAATATGTTCTGATCTT
>LDEV01003599.1:1489-14885 GCA_001014755.1 Blastomyces silverae
ACCAAGAGACCAGCAAACCTGGTTAATACTCGCCGTCGGGCTGCTTGCTGTCCTTGCCGTTGCATTTGCAGATAAAACGGGGGGGCATCTCTCTGCGCTCTACGAGCCACGCATTGACCCATTGGATTTTGAACACGGGCCGATCGAATTTTAGAAACCACGCCGCTGATTGATGGCCATAATGATCTACCCTATCTAATTCGCGTAGAGACAAAGAACAAGATTTACGGTGAGAGATTTACGTTCGAATCCGGGCTGCTGAGCCATACGGATCTTCAAAAGTTGCGGAAGGGTAAAATAGGGGGTCAATTCTGGAGCGTGTTTGTGGAATGCCCGGATGATCCAAATACGCAGATTGATGATCCGACGGCGTGTAATCTCTAAAGAGGCCGCGACCATGGGATATATAATATCTAGCTACGGATTGGGGGGAAACTGCGAGTGTGCTGATTCAAGATACAACTAGTGGGCCGTCAGAGACACATTGGAGCAAATCGATGTCGCAAAACGGCTAGTCGAAGAATATTCGAATGACCTTCAGTTCTGCGGAACAGTAGCCTGTGCTAGACAGGCTTTTAAAGCTGGAAAAGTTGCGAGCTTCATGGGGATTGAGGTGGAAAATTTCATATACATTATGCTCTCACATCAACTGTACAGCCCGACGGCTAATTTCCATCTAGGGAGGACATCAAATTGGAAATTCCCTCGCCGCTCTTCGACAAGTGTATGACCTTGGCGTCCGCTACATCACGGTAACCCACAACTGTGACAATGCCTTTGGGACGGCAGCGTCAACTGTTGCCGCTGGTGGCATAGATAACGGGTTGCCCGATTTCGGTCGCGAATTTGTGCACGAGATGAATCGCCTCGGCATGCTAATTGATCTGTCGCACGTATCGTATCAGACGATGGTTGATGTGCTGGCAGAGACCAAAGCGCCTGTCATCTTCTCCCACTCGTCCGCCTACGCGCTCTCAAAGCACCGTAGAAACGTACCGGATGATGTCTTGCGCGCTGTGGCTAAGAATGGCGGTGTAGTCATGGTCACATTCGTTCCCATGTTCCTTGATGTCGAAGATCCATCTTCAGTGGATATCCACAAGGCTGTTGACCATATCTTCCATGTGGCAGAGGTCGCAGGCTGGGATCATGTTGGAGTGGGCTCCGATTTTGATGGCACGGGTGATGTTCCCATTGGCCTTGAGGTATGAAAACAAAGCCCACCGCTCCAAAATATAATTCTTGAATTCATTCTTGCCCGACTCATCCAACCTTCTAACAGGACGTATCCACATATCCACAACTAGCCAAGCTCCTCCTCAAGCGCGGTGCTACAGATGAACAGGTCCGGAAGTTTGCCGGAGAAAATATCCTTCGAGCCTGGTCTGAGGTAGAGAACTATTCCAAGGTATTGAAGTCTGCCGGGGAAAAGCCCAATGAGGAGACTTGGCTGGGACGGAAATGGACACGGGCGGACATGTCCATGCCGTTTATGTTTCATGATAGCAAGGGTAACCGGATCCCTGGGAAGACATACCCGTAAACGAACGCGTCGGTCCAACTGATATAGCACCATCTTTATCGAGTTATGCGACTGTTTGCTGAATGCTGGTGAGCAAAGTTGAAGAGAATGTACCTCTAGAGAAGGGATGATGAGACGATGGATCAATCCGGTTCTGGTTTCTCTCTACTCTTGCGCTTGAACGGGAACAGCACTGGTCATCCTTTTACTACAATGTCCCAAAGAATGATGTAAGTTAACCATAGCCCCTTTTTGGGGCTTTCGTCTTGATTCATGAGCTAGAAAATTATCTTTGCATGCGGTCGACGATGTTGTGTATTTTTGAGCTATCGTCAAGCCTTTTCTCGGGGTCATCTTCAAATGCCTATAGTTATTGCGTGTATTATTTTTTGGTACATTCAACAGCGCAGACTGATTATTGGCGTTGTCGAGTCTAGTAGACTCAACAGAGCATGTCTTGGGTTATTTTTTATCTATCCTACTGAAATGAAAGCCAGGATCCAGAACAAAAACTCTCATGCTCATAACATGATGTGGCAGGTGTATCTGGGTGACGTACAAAACTCAACTTGAAGAGTGAATTGAACCCCAAATATTAGAGTGTTAACAGAAAATGATGCGGATGAAACATATAATCGAACAAAGAGTCATAAATTCGCAACATACACGCACAAGGCCAAGAAGAAGAAGAAGAAGGGGAAGAGAGAGAAAAGCCAATCAAGCTATCAGCAACGCTCAAATTACGATTCCACGCTCCACAGTGGACTTGCTTCTAATAAATTCGAGATGAACAAAAGGGGGGAAATGGAGCAAAAAGAACAGGGTGACTAAATTAAACCAAAAGAGAAAAAAATTTGAAAAGGAAAGAGGAAAACCCAGAACCCCCCATTCTACCCTTCAAATGTATATCTCAACCACTCCCCCACCGCCTTCAAACTCTCCCACCGAACCGTCTCATCCGGATCGGCCATCAACTCCATCACTCTCGCCTTAACCCCCAGCTTCTCCAACTGCCGCCGCCTCTCCGGCACCTCCTTGACTAGACAACCTATATCATTACACGCAATGGCAAGAACCTGTTTATCCGTTTCCCAATCTTTAGACAGGATCTCCGCCAGCTTCTTCGGGATCTGGCCGCGGTCTTCGTCCAGGATGCGGCGCGCATTTTCTCGCCAGAATGTTCCATTGCGGTGCGGGGGCGACCAGCGGAGATGGCCAGTCTGCACCTCCGCAGCGTATTGGTCGAAGGTTGTTTGCGTTTTGGTATAGTCTTCCAGCATGTCTGTGAGGGCGTTGAGGTCGTCGAGAAGGTCTGAATCAGAGAGGTGGCGGCCCCTGAGATTGGTGAGGAGGGCTGGGAGGCGGAGGAATACGGCCACTGGGAGAAGGTTGGTGCGGTTGGTGGAGAGAATGTTGTAGAGTGTTGCTAGGAGGAGGCGGGTGGTTTTTTCCTTGGGTGAAAGGCGAAGTAGGTGAGTGTATAGAGCTAGAATTTCTTGTTCCCTGAATGAAAAGAGGTCTTAGTTAAAAGTGCCCATTCACACGGAATGTTGTTTGTTTGTTTTTTGGGATAAATGGTAGGTCTCGTACGATTCAAGTTCTTGGCCGATCAAGTTTCCTTCGAAGCTCAACTGCCAAATCACGAGAAGAATATGATATAGAAGCTGTAGCCCCACTCCTCCACCAATACCTGAGTCGAGCGTGCGAATGCTTGATGATCCGACTATTGTGGTTGAGCTATTGTTATCCCTTGCACCTGCACCTGCAGCTGCGCGCAGAATATCCATTAACGGCTCGACGGTCGCAGTCCTCTGGCTCCAAAATATTTCCCTTGATCGTTTGGTCCTCAGCAATGCGGAGTACTGCTGGACACCAATATCTTGTAGTCCCGTATCTTGGCTCATCGTCAAAGTGGCGAGGTAGGAATATAGTCGAGGAAGGGCCTCGGAATCGGGTATTGTGGATTTAGTATTCGATACCAGCGAGGTGGAAACAAGGCTAGTTAAGAAGGATGAGGCGAGGAGAGGTATAGGGTCCTCTGGGTTCGAGGAGTGTTGGAGGAGAGGGAGGAAGTGTCGATAACGATCTGGCTCTTGAATCAGAGCGGATGCTAGAGCGGGTACATCTATGTTCTACGGTTAGCGGAAGATAGCTTTAATTTTTACAAAATGGAGAAATATATTTTTACCATTGATCAGGTCCGCCGCAAGTACCAAGACGTACTGTACTATATCTGTCCGCCGTGATGCGGACTCCAATATACTCTTCCCGCTGCTTCCCCCGACAAGCAGAGTTGTATAGGCTTTCAAATCATTCCCCACGGTTTTCTGACGCGGTTCCTTGCGCACCTTGTCAACAGCCTTGATGCGCTTGAGCTGGTCCTCCGTGATGCTCCCCGCTCGAACTGCGCCCTCCCAAGGTATAGGCCGGGCTCGGATGTTGTTCTGCAGGGAACTAAGATAGGTAGGCGGATCCAAAGACATCGTCGTTGGCAATTAGGAAATACTGGACGACGTCGTGTAGGTTGGAATACTACAACATGGGAGGAGTCGACGATACGAAACCCCCAAGGCGGAGTGTTTTCCAGAGCGGAGTTGTTTGTTCTGATGACCGATGATGATAGAGGATCCATGGGCGGCGGATGACTTCTAGCTAATAGTTAGCCGCGGCGCTAGGGTTAACCGCGCCAAGATCCGCCATAGTCCAAGTCACCTCAACTTACGACATACGAGTGTCTGCTAGTTATTTTATATATACCAATGCCATTTTGGTAGAGCTGAAGGTTATTGCTCTTGGTTGGATTAATTATACACCCATACCAGCCTTCGGAATGCTCTAATACCCTACAAGATTAACTCTCGACCCTGCGAGCTTACATATCTGTTCCCGGGTGTTTGGTGGCTGATTGGTGCAAGCTGCCCGTGGCCTGGTGCCTTGTTTTGGCATCGTTGGGCCACTCCGCTGAGCACATGCCAGACTGGCCTTAACACACCCTCACTCAAATGACTGTGGTACGGTACGAACGTGCGCCTCGGAATTAGCTGTGACGCCAGTTCGCGGAGCAATCCATCATGTCGACAAACACTCAGCCCACAAAGCAATCAAGATGGGGTGGTTTCCTGCAGCAGGCAATTGCAGGAGTCGAATCTAAGCTGGACACTATCCTGGCTGACCAGGACGAGGGAGATGTGGCTAAGGATGCTGATAAGGGCAGCAAACAGCCTGGGCAGCCATCGCTGCAGGCTGGAATGTCGTTTGCGAAACCTGTCTCGCCTGGTACGCGACTCGTGTCCTCAGTGCTATCTCTGCGCTTCATGGAGTCTATCTAACCTGTCCCGCAGCACCCTCTAGGAGCTCATCTACAGCGAAAGCGAACGACCGTCTTCAAGAGCGCCTGGCGCGGGCAATGGCTAAAAGAGAAAGCGCCACTGGGAGCCCTGTATCCTCGACGGAAACTCCCTCGCGCGCAACAAGCCCACGTTCTGGCCTCGATAACAGGGCAAGCCTTGATAGCGTTGCTGCGGGGGGAGACATTAGTGCTATGAAATCCGATAGTGCGTCAATATCGTCATCTGTGCCTCGATCAAGTCAAGATTTCCATCCATCGCCGCGAACTTCAAAAGATATTACCTTGGATACGGACGTGAAACCTAATGGCCGTATTATCGAAGATGACCAAAGAGAAACCAGACTCTCAGAGGATGGGGCTATCAATTCAAGGGCCCCTGAAGGATCCATCCCTAGAATAGGTGTGACAGAACCGACGGTAGCCTCTGCAGATGACCATGAAGAAGCAATGGCGCAAATGAGAGCAGAGCATGAAGCATCAGAACTCCGATGGCAGGAAGAACTACATGTATATGTCGAGAGGATAGATGCTTTACAATCAAAATTAAAGTATCTAGCAAAGGAGGCTGCGGAGTCCGCTAAAATGGCTGCAGCGTCCGCGGAAGCCGGGAGTGTCGAGAAAAAGCTTCTTGAAAAGGAGGAGCAGATTGCAAACTTAATGGAGGAAGGCCAAAAACTTTCAAAAACCGAACTAGACCACCGCGCAACTATTAAGAAATTACGACAAATTATTGCAGAGAATGCGAAGTCGCAAGCTGAGACTAAGAAGAGACTTGAGAAAGTCGAGAAGGACCTAGAAAATTCAGAGGATCGAGCGAATCGAGCGGAAATCGCAGAGCGCAAGGTCGTAGAAAGACTTAATTCCAAATCCAAAGTCGAAAAGCAGCTTGAAACAGCGACTGCGGAACGTAACGCATCCAACGCGACAATAGCGGAACTGAAGACTCAACTGGCAAAAGCTGTATCTAAGGCTGAAGCAGCCGAGCGGAAAGCCCAAATTGAGTCTACAGAGGCCGAAAAACGTCGTGTGGCCGAACTTAGGGATGACCTCTCTAGTGCTAAGATAGAACGAGAGATTAGCGAGGAAAAGCTTCGAAGGGAGATCAGAGACCTAAAAGAAGGCATTGAGAGGGAGAAAGAACGCGCGCGAATCCTCGAAATTGAACTTCGCGGCGAGCAGTCGGTACTTGAAAGTAAGATGGAAAGCCTACGGTCCCGTGCGGAAGAAGTGTCGTCGAGTGCAACCGGCGAATCGCATGCAAAACTCCTCCGACAGATTGAAACATTGCAAACCCAGTACGCTGTTGCCAGCGAGAACTGGCATGGAATTGAAGGATCGTTGCTAGCACGCCTGACTACCGTCGAAAAAGAGCGGGATGAATTAGAACGGAGAGAAGGGGACTTGCGGAGGAAAGTCCGTGAAGCGGTATGACTATCGACCCTTCCCATGAATGAAAACGAAACCACTAATCATGCCTTCAACAGAGCCTCAAAGCCAAGAAAGTCGAAGGCGAACTGGAAAATTCCCGAGAAGTCATTCAGGAAATAGAGAGGAACCTTGAAGCATCAAAGCAGGAAATTCAAAACCTAACACGCAAACTCGCGAAAACAGAGAACGACTTCCTCGTTGCCAAACAGGACCTCGCCAAACAAAAGGAGGCCGCCGAATTAACACTATCACAACGACTTGAAGAGGAGAGGGCGAGATGGCAAGAGCTCGCCAGGCCACCGTCATCCTCTTTCCTCCAAGAACCCCGAACCGGATCACCGGTTACCTTCAACCGTAAACCAATGGTCGGCCTCGATCCCACTGGCCCTATGTCCGACCGGGCACCGAGCCATAGATCCTCCTCAATACTCCCAGTCGCCTTTCCTGAACTGTCCACACCACCCCGTCAAAGTTCCTTCTCCTCCCTCAACTCTAACTCGCAACAACAACAACAACCAACCCGCATCCCCTCCACATCCCCTCATGAACTTTCAATTCCACCAGTCGATCTCACGATATCCCAAACCTACGACCCCGAAGAATATTTCAACGGCATGGGTAGCCCAGCCACCCCATCCGCCCAAGGGACCCACGCCCACCATTCCCGCGGCGTCAATGATATCATCTCCGTCTCCACCGTCGCGGCAGGACCCTCTGTCCAGCTCGTCGAGCGCATGAGCACCTCCATACGCCGTCTAGAAAGTGAACGGGCTGCGTTCAAGGACGAGATCGCCCGTCTAACCGCGCAGCGCGATGAAGCACGGCAGGAAGTTGTGGAACTGATGCGCGAGGTAGAGGAGAAGCGAAAGGGGGACCAGCGAATACAGGAGCTAGAAACGACGGTTGAGCAGCTCGACCAGCGATATCAGACTACATTGGAGATGCTGGGAGAGAAGAGTGAGCTGGTAGAGGAACTGAGGGCGGATATAGCGGATTTGAAGAATATTTATCGGGAGTTGGTGGATAGTACGATGAAATGATGGGGAGGGAGAGAGGGGAGTAATATAGAGTAATTGTTATAGGGAGGATGCGGGGCGGCGGGAGTTTGGCGCCTTGTATGCTGTTTATGGCTTCATGTCTATGTATATAGAAAGGCGTATTTACTGACAGGGCTGTTGGCCTGATTTGTTGGTTGAATTTTGCAGGTTGTGCAGACATATGTCAATCATCCACGTCTCTTCGTGTGTTTCAAATATGAAATTATTAATCATACATTAAATGCATACGTCATAGCATCAGGGTCATCGTAATTTAGAATATAGGGAGGTAACGTTCTATAGTACATAAAGACAGAGAGGCTTTGCGGGCAGTATCAGGACAACTCAATACCTTCCCGCTCTGCAGATTCGAATATATATTTCCGCACCTAGGGTAATAATAAAAACAAGGAAGAGTGTCGTGTTCAGCATATCATCGGGTTGAAGGATTATAGATCAGAGAAGAAGGGAGGGGAAAAAAAAACATACCTTGGCGTCCGGAGCGAGTTCAATAGCCAGCTTATCATTCTTATCTCGTTTATCTACCTCCGCACCAGCCCGCAGTAGCACAAGGGCAGCTTCCCCATTTCCTTCTGCGATAGCATGATGCAGCGCAGTCGACCCGTCCATATCCGTTGCGTTTAGCGGACTCTTGCCCTCCTGCAATAACATATTGATAATGGGCACGGATCCGACGGCGGCAGCGCGATGCAGGGCTAGTTGGCCACGGTTATCCTTCACCCTTGCGCTGCATTTGTGCGTTAGGAGTAGACGGACAGTGGACACGTTGGCTTTTGAGGTTGCGAAGTGGAGAGCGTTCTGGATTCGATTGGGGGCGGAAGCCGTTTAGTTAGCTGCTAAAACGCTTGAATAAGAAGGAAATGACATAATAAAATCAAAGCTGACTTGACCGGTAACGCTTTTTATGTTGACGTCTGCATCTTTCCGTAGCAAGAGTTCAATTATCGGATCTCCTTCGCCGTCTTTCAAGCTCGCGGCAATCATGAGGGGTGTCCATCCTGATGCGTCCTGGTAATAAACTTTCCGGTCAGCCTCCATTTTCTCCAGCACTTAGGGAAAGAAGGGGCGAAAAGAGCAATTCCATCGTCGAGCAGGGTGACAGACCAGTTCGTCAGGATCGAACTTTGGCACTCCGACTAGGAGTTCTACAATTGGAAAATGGTTGTATGCTACTGCCCAGTGGATGGGAAGGCGGTCATCGGGGTCTTTTAGGAATGCCAATTTTGGATTTGCCTGAATACATGATCGGGGAACATCATTAGCTATACAACGCTCTTCAGAATGTGCGCCAGGGTGGTTTATTGAGAGTTGGATTTCGCCTTGGTGGCCGCGGGGCAGATGGTTGGAGCTCACATTAAGCAGCGATTCCACCGTGGAAGCTATCTCTAATCAGTATCCAAGCACATCAAGAGCGGATAGAACTGACATACTTTGTCCTTGCCGGGCAGCCTCATGTATGGCATATTTAGTCTGATAATCAGGATCCATGATGATATGGAGAAATAGATAGAAGGTGTATGAAGATATTTATATCGAAATATGTACATATCAAAGCCATGTTTGGCTGATAAACCGCGGGGAAGGTCGGAGAGAGCTGCGGGAGGCTTGGCGTTGGTTAGTCAGAATGTGGCCCAAGCTCAGCCCAGCTTCCAAAGGTTCAAATCGAGCAGAAACAGACCGCATCACTCTAGTATCATACTGACACAACGCTTTACTTAACCCTCCAACTTCCCGCCATCTTATCATATCTCCTGGCAAATACTACTCTACCGTTATCTTCACGTCTGCGCATTGCTATTTGTGCTGGTTGCTCTGCGGGTCTACTGAAACCCGGTCTTGATCTTGCGGACGCGCGAGGCCTCGTCGATATCACCCGTCCAGTTTCGAAAATCATACCCAGATTCCTCCAAATATCGCAGATATAATCGCGTTCCAAGGCGCTACCAAAAGCTATGGAGGTTACTCCAACCCCTCCCGGGCCAGATCAAATTGTGCGAAATTCCGCGAAACGAACCCGTGATCTCTTCGGCTCCGATTATCTGTTGCCATCAGGATTCGCCAAAAATGCAGGCGACTCGATTGCTGTGTCATATCGGCGAAAAATAGAGTACGATGGTGTGCAAACGCTCCCCCCTTCCCTAGCGGAAAAGCAGGCGAAAGCTGCGGCGGGTAGAACGAAACGTCTAAAGTCGAGGACTGGTGCTGGTACAGCTGGGACTGGGACGGGCCCGGGATCTGACTCTTCAACTGCCCTCGTGAAATCTTCGCCGGTGGCTGGTACACAACAATCTAATGGAGATAATATGCCTACAAGCCTTGTACGGCGGCCAATGGTATCTCAACAGCCAAAGCCAGAATGGCACGCGCCCTGGAAACTTATGCGAGTGATATCGGGACATTTGGGTTGGGTCCGCAGTTTGGCCGTGGAGCCTAACAATCAATGGTTTGCAAGCGGTGCGGGGGATCGAACAATTAAAATATGGGATTTGGCGACTGGCAGCCTTCGTTTGACCCTTACCGGCCACATTTCTACGGTGAGAGGTCTGGCCGTGTCCCCACGACATCCGTACCTTTTTTCTTGCGGTGAGGATAAGATGGTCAAGTGTTGGGATCTCGAAACAAACAAGGTTATCCGACATTACCACGGTCATCTAAGCGGAGTCTACACCCTCGATTTACATCCCACCCTGGACGTCCTTGTAACAGGAGGACGAGACGCCGCCGCTAGAGTCTGGGACATGCGAACGCGAAGCAACGTCCACGTGCTTTCCGGGCATAGAACAACTGTCTCAGACCTGAAATGTCAAGAAGCCGACCCACAAGTCATCACTGCCTCCCTCGACTCAACCGTGCGAATGTGGGATCTTGCCGCTGGCAAAAGCATGGGTGTCCTAACACACCATAAGAAGGGCGTTCGCGCATTGGCTGTCCATCCGAAGGAATTCACATTCGCCAGCGCCAGTGCTGGAAGCATCAAACAGTGGAAATGTCCCGAAGGCGCCTTTATGCAGAATTTCGAGGGCCATAATGCCATCATCAACAACCTTGCGGTCAACGAGGATAACGTGTTGTTTTCTGGTGGGGACAATGGTTCCATGTCTTTTTGGGACTGGAAGACTGGCCATCGATTCCAGTCTCTGGATACGACTGCTCAACCTGGTTCGTTGGATGCGGAGGCTGGTATTATGGCTGCTACTTTTGACCGGACAGGGCTCCGGTTGCTTTGTGGAGAAGCAGATAAGACTATTAAGATATGGAAGCAGGATGATGAAGCTACAGAAGAGACACATCCGTTGGATTGGAAGCCAACGCTAGGGAGGCAGAAATATTAATTCTGGGAGTTTTCTCTTGTGTTGGGATATATTTTTCTTTATTTTCAAAATGTGCTTGTGTCCTACAATACCTTCTGGTCATGCATTTTTCTGGCGTTGCGCTCTTCTCTCGGATGGTGTTTCGAGGTTCGTTTGGACGATTTATCAGAGGAATATAAGCTTCTTTTCCTAATGGTTCATTTAGTAGAATAGTGTAAACCAGTATGTTAACAAGGTACTTCTACGTGTTTCATCTACTTAAAAAAGGAGCTCTAACCGTCCATCTACCCATTCTATATCCGAGAAATTATCGCCGAACAATATGCATAATAAAACCATTTAACACCCCGAATATGCTCCTCTACAAAAACCTCAAAAGAACTGTAACTATTCACTGCTCAAAGCCTAGCCCCAACATCTTCGCCTCCTCATCCTCCCGAAACGCAGCCCTCACATCCTCACTGGCAATCCTCAACCTGACCTTCCCGCTCCTTTCCCCTCCTCCTAACGCATGTCCCAACCCGGAACCGCTCCCCTTAACACTCGACTCCCCCTCCAGCGCCAAAATGCCAGAATTCATCAGCTCCACAGCAGCAAACCGCATCGCACAAACGCGTGATCCGCGCATGTCGCTCCCCTTCTGCAACAAATACTCTCTCAAGTTGTTGCTGGCGGCACCAGCGACTGCGACTGCTGCGTCAGCGATCCGCTTTGCTTCGTCAAGGATGTCCCCGAAGGTTGATTCCGTTAGTCCTGTTCGGCGGATGCGCGCTAGTAGGCCTGCGAGGAATACCTTGCCGGTTAATGGGAGGCAGCGGAGGGACTGTTGGAGAGGTGTAGAGGTGGCTTCTTGGATGGCTTGTTTGATAGTTGCGATGGTGACACGTGGGAGGGGGTCTGGTTCGGTTTCTGAGATCGGGGGTAGCTTGTTGTGGACGGCGGGTCCTGCGATGCGGTTTCGGCGCGACACGCTTTTGCTTGGTGTGGGAGGGAGTGAGCTTGTGTCCATGTCATCCATGTCTATACCATTTGCGTTGGACAGCGTTAGGGCTGATTTCAGTTTGGCCTTTGCTGCCGCTTCACTGGCTTGTTCTGCTATTTCCACCGCTCTGCGGCATATGTCAAGGGCGCGTCGTGCGTCTCCACTGACTGCGGCAACTTTACGACTTGCGAATTGAACGGCGTCGGGGTCAACGATGTTCCCCGGCACGTTACTGAGGCGAGACCCAATGATTTCCATTAACTCCTGGTGCTTATACCCGGAAAATGTGATTCGAGTCAAGCCTAGACGACTTGATATTTTGTTGCTAAGCGTTCTTTCAGGCAGGTCCATCGTGTTGGCTACAGCTAGTACAATCAGATGGGAATATCGCAATGCCGGCCAATTGAAAAAGTTATACATAACCGATTGGTTTTTAGTAACAAGCTGGTCTAGCTCATCCATCAAAACAACGCATGGTACTCGACGAGGGGATGGGTGAGAAAACTCCCGTTCCAGAAGATCTAGTGCATGAGATGGTGACACTCGATCACCCTTCAGAGCCTCCCAGAGCAATGAATAGGACTGGTGCGGGTCTGTAACCTTCATGCCGTTAATCTCAACAAAGACAAAATCGTCTAATTCTTCAGCGAGCACGGATGCATTAAGCTGAGCTATAACTTCTCGAACAGTGGCAGTTTTTCCAGTGCCGGGGGGTCCGGATATATAAATGCATGTTCCAGTGCCGTCAGTGATAGCGAGACGCAAACAGTCGTAGACAGTGTTAAATTCGCCATCCCGACAAGGAAGGGAAGCTGGCACGCTTGAAACATGTAGAAGGTTGCGGGCTTGTCGATAGGGAGACGATGTAAAATGAGACGGAGAGAGGATTCGAGTTCCTAACGGGGTAAATTCCACGGGTTTCTTAACTACAATCCTATCGGGCTTTTAGTATGTTGAACAAAACAAGTATTTATTGGAATGATGAATAGATATCATACCTCTTATGGGACGGAGTGGTGAGAACCTTTTGGCGTCGTCGGGATTGTGGCGTCCCGGCCACTGAGGAGGTTTTGTGCCTCTTCCGTGGTGTGGTCGGCGCACTGCCGGGTTCCTTGACATCCGCATACTTTGCGCAAATCCCATCAGTCTCAGTTTAGATCTAAAAAGGAAATTGATTAGCCACCAACCTCGTCATCTACTCCTTTTCGCTTGCGAGATCGCTTCAGCCCAGCTTTAATAAACTCGATGAGCTCAAACATGCCCTGTTCGGTCCCGTCGAAGAGCTCTTCCCATATAAATTCTTCGGTATATTTTCCTTGGAGCTGATTGACGCCCCTTCGGCAAATGATACATTTGTTGTATTCTGCCAATTCTGCTTTCCCCTTTGGGGGGATCCCATCCGGGTACCGCTCCTCGAAAGCGGCTTTCGATAGAACAGTCGCTTTTCCACTCATCGACGTCAACGGGTTGACATTAAAATCCATAGTTATGTATTGTTCATTAGGCAAAGCATCTTCTCGTTTCTTGTTTTTCGTTGCCAGAAATTCATCTGGGGATGCAAACCACATGATACTGGCGCTTTTTACAAGCTCTCCGCTACCATCTTCGTCTTCGTCGTCGCCGCCTTCTTCTTCTAAAAACTCGCAGATAATACCTGCCCAATCCTTTCCGGGTTCTGGCGACTTTAGCAGTACAGCCTGCCCCAGTTTGCACTCAAACGAGCCCATCTTTGCCCCTACGATTTTC
>LDEV01003599.1:15039-57802 GCA_001014755.1 Blastomyces silverae
AGCTTTGCGCTTTGTAGGTGTCACACAATCAAGCTCATCGCCAGAATCGTTTAATCGGGAGTCTTCAGTAGAAGGTGGATCTGTTTCATATATCCATTCCCATGGATGGTCCTCATATCCAAGCTCATCGTCTGAATCGTCTCGGTAGATGCCGCCTTTTGTTAGCCATTGTTTCGCGCGTTCCTCTGCTCGATTTAGTTTATTTTTTCGTGTTTCCGATTTCCCAATGGGAGCCATATTTGCTGTTAAACACCCCTTGGCAGCTCGTATGAGTATCTCTAAGGTGTTTTGCTCACGCCCTGCACACCGTTCAACAGGTGTGTCGTTCGGAGCTTGCCCTTTTCGCGACGCGTCTATGGCTCCCGCCTCTTATTGGCTAGTGCGCTTAGGTAGGTAGCTGCTAATTATGCCCATTCGCGGTTTAGCGTCGCCAGGAACCAATCGTCACGTGCTGCGGCTCAACCCAGCTCAAGAAAAACAATCAGCAAGCTTGCAACAACACTTCAATTCGAATCTACTCTCTTCCGGCGACAGCAGGGATTGGGGAGGTGGTATTGACTGTATCTATTGCCGAAACCATCCGGGTTAACGCTCCGTCTCTCGCCGGTATATAATATAGATCGCGGTACCGGATTTTGCCAACAGGTACCCAAGCGGCCTGATGCGACGTCGCTGAAATTTCTCTCGCGCTCGCTCAACCCGCGTGGGTCTTCCCCCAACTAGCTGAGCAATAGCTGCTGTGCTTCGTCTTACCCTGAATCATTATGTCGCTCTTTGGACAGCAACCGTCTCAGCAGCCCCAGCCCACGGGGCTGTTTGGGTCAAGCAGCCAACCCCAACAAACGGGAAGTTTATTCGGAGCGCAACAAGCAAACCAGCAGAAACCTCAGGGAAACCCTTTTGGCTCTCTCGGCCAACCGCAGCAGCAGACTGGTAGCCTCTTTGGAGCAGGCACCCAGCAGCAGCAGCAGCAGCAGCAGCAGCCGCAGCAACAAATGGGGGGGTTGTTTGGCAGTACCCAGCAACAAAACCAACAGAAACCAAGCGGGTTATTCTCCGGACTTGGCTCTAGTACTCAAACCCAGCCGCAACAAGGAGGTAATTTGTTCGCTGGACTTGGGTCTACTTCTACTATGCAACAACCTCAGCAAACCGGCAGCCTTTTCGGGACTTCTATTACCCAACAGCAGCAGCCTCAGCAGCAGCAACAGGGCGGTGGTATGTTTTCGGCATTCGGTCAGAGCGCCCAGCAGCAACAGCAACCTCAGGCACAGCAGGGCAGTGGACTCTTTGCTGGGCTTGGAGCAAGCACTCAACCGCAACAACCGTTTGGAGCTACACTCGGCGCTGGACAGCAGCAACAACAGCCACTGCTCGGGCAATCTCAACAAGCAGGGCCAACGTTATGGACGCCGGGGCAAGGGATGACTGGTGGTAAGTCTTGATACCTATCTTCACCGACAATTTTACGCCGTGAATCTGACACTTGTATCATAGTTCACCGTACGGTACCAATGCAAATGAGCATCGTTACTGATAAGTGGCAGCCCACTAGTCGAAACTCCCCGTTTCGCGCTCACCTATACAATAATGTAGGCGAAGACAATGCGCCCTTTTTCCAACCTGGTCCGAATGACGATGAAGCAAAATGGGAGGATGCACTGCGGAAAAGACCTGGTCCGGCCTACGTCCCTGTGCTCGTACAAGGTTTTTGGGAGCTTGGAAAACGGGCGCAGCGACAAAAAGATTTTCTTGCGATGATGCAAAATCGCCTACATGAAATTAATAACGCTCTCACTGAACTCCTCTCGCGACACGACTTGAAAATTTCGGTTAAGATTGCAGCCTGCCGACGAAAGCACGTCGTCCTCAGCCAGAGATGTCTTGCCCTTGCGGCAAAAACACAAATACTGAGGAATCGTGGGTATGCCATGGATGAGACCGAGGAGGAGTTACAAAAGAAGCTTAACCAACTAGAACGCTCCGTTTTTGACCCCTCCCTAAATGGCCGCACGGAGGAGATCTGGGCTAGAATGCTGGCAATCCGGGAACAATCGAAGCGCCTGCAACTGGAAGTGGAAAGAACTGGACAAGAAGCTAGCCAGCAAGCCGATGATGAGTTGGACGAGACTTCTCTCAAGACGGCCAAGAAGGTATGCTCCGGCCAGAAACTTTTGATATTTTTCGATATTTTCAGGTCCCTTTTGCTAACAAGTCGGCTAGATTCTGGACAACTATGCGTCACAAATCCAGCATCTAAATAAGGAACTTGCTGCTGCGCAGAAGGATTTTGAAACAATACATGGCTCCTCAACATGAGTAACGCTTCCTGCGATTATAAGCGCTCGTTGGTTTTAGTTTTTGTGCTTCGCCCATTTAATATTAATATGGAATTGAGCGAAAAAAATATTTTCTTATTTCTTTTTTTCTTCTATCATCTTCCCATTCAAGGGGATATCACAAATGGCGTACCGGAGCGGGAATACTGGTGGTAGATTCATCCTAGCATGAAAAGGGAAAGGTTCAATACTTGTTGATCTATTTTTTTCGTTTTAGATCCAACCACCTAACCCTTTGCCAGATAATTATCGTACAGTATACAACGCAGACATACAGTACACAGCCGTCTAATATAACCAAGGCCACCCAACCAATTCCCTGCCGCCCCAAAGCAATATTTAGGTAAACACCTCGTATCCATCATTTAGAAATCAGAAAATGCATCCCCACCGGGCGTCATTCGAATTTGCTTTATTTAATCCAGTATTACCCTGCGGTTTTGATAGATCCCATATGAAATGCAAAATATCTGTAGTCCCTCGAGAATTGTGTATCATAGATCCCTCCCAAAAAGACAGCAAAAGGTATTATAAATACTCCGTCACATAGCTTAAAAAAGGTTTTTGACAAAACTAATCGCGAATGGTGCTATGTAGAAAAATCAAGGAAAGAGTAAAACATTAGTCTTCAATTTTTTGCTGGTTTTTTTTTTTTTCGTTCGGTGGAGCTCGGGAATGGGAGGGTAGGTTCAACGTACAGAGATAAAGGGCAATGCTGCTTGCAACGACTGTCTTCACGGTCTGGCATGCCTCCTTCTCTCCGGCCTATAGATATTTCTCATCCGTTAGTCGCTTTAATTCCAGCTTGCGGCATCCCGCGTATTTTATATATCTTGCCAACACTCTGCGACGTTAAAACATCAGGTGGGGGGAAGGAATATCGAAAGGAACAATAACGAGGAAGGGTAACAAACGGACCTTGATCTCGGCCTCGGAGAGCTGTGGTGGGCCTGTATATAACGTCATTTGTTAATGGGGTTGACTGAGCAAAACGTAGGTGATGAAAGAAAGACCAATCTGGCGAACGTACCTGGAGCAAACATGATTTAGGAGGTGAGGATGCGATAGGGAGGTTCGAGAAGACCTATGGGATAAAATGAAATAGCAGTAACCGAATTGAGAGGGGAGTTTTAAAATAATATAGAGGGTGTTGCAATGATGTTCAAGATATAACTATTTATCCTGGATGGATGTCACGACTATTTTTTATTTCAAGATGACGCACGGGCCACCTGCAACCTCGCCCAAGCCGCATCCATCAAACTCTCCTTCGCTGGACCTCCAAACCCGCCACCGGCACAAGAGCCAATATTCACTCTTCAACTCCTCAAGCCTTACCCTTGCATTTACAGTGTCTATTTGCATCTCACCTAGTTTCTCTCCTTCTCTCTTATCTCTTTTGCCCAAAACCAAGTTTGCCCTTTTGCCAGCCGCTCCATTTAGATTTCCCTCACCGGGCAGAATATTCCCTTCCGAGATAACTTGACGCGCGCCTCTGTCCTTCAACAGTCAATACGAAAAGAAGAAGAAAAGAACAAAGTCACTCACTATAAAAGCCTCCTTTGCAGGGAGCTTCCCAACCATGTCTGCGTCGCCGGAACCACCTGCCCCTGCTTCCGAATCCCCCCTGGTGGACAAAGAGGACGACAGCCCGCAAAACAACACCGCCAACGCCAGCATCGCAGACGTGGACCTTTCCGACGATGAATCTCTCCTTTCTGACGTCGACGACGCGCAGTTCGAAGACTTCGACGCAGCAAATGTCGCCATTGACGAACGTCCCGCCATCGCTATAGACGAGGAGAACCTAAAGCTCATTGGACGACATAAGCGCGCCCGCAATGAGGAAGAGGAAGAGGAGCGGAAGAGGAAGAAGAATAAAGAGGGGCGTCGGGAGAGGAAGAGCCGCCGGAGGCATGAGAGTGATGACGGGTTTAGTGGTGGGGAGGAGATTGAGGGGAAACGGGCGAGGAAGCGGAGAGAAGGGGGTGAGAAGAGGAGTAGTAGGAAAGTTGTGGAGGAGGTTAATGAGGAGGAGTTGGATCCTGCTACACGTATGTCCTCTTGCCTAATGTCTACGGTTTTACGATTGGTTTTTGTTACTCACAGTGCGGGAATTGTTTCACAGGTCGTCGACGGGCGCTTGATCGTATGATGGATGAGCAGCTGAAGAAGCCTACGAAACGCCGAGCTCGAAAGGCAGATGGCATTGTATGTGAAGAAGACCTTTGAACTGGGGCGCTGAAGCTGAAGATGCCGAGAGAAATTGAGAAACAAAGCGCTAATCGAAATTTTGTTTATAGGATCTTGCCGACCTGGCCGATGCGGAAATCGAGGATGTTCGAAGACGTATGACAGATGCTGCGAGACTGGACAGTATAGCGCGGAAAGAGAACCGGCCCGCGATGCACAAACTGAAGATGCTCCCGGAAGTCGTTTCGCTCCTAAATCGCAACCAGTATATCAACAGTCTAGTTGACCCGGAAATCAACCTTTTAGAAGCAGTCAAATTCTTCCTGGAGCCATTGGATGACGGCTCCCTACCGGCATATAATATCCAGCGCGATCTCCTTGAGGCGCTGGGCAGACTCCCCATCAACAAGGAGACGCTCATCGCCAGTGGCATTGGCAGGGTCATAGTATTTTACACCAAGAGCAAGCGGCCCGAGATTGGAATTAAGCGGCAGGCGGAACGGCTCCTCGCAGAATGGACTCGCCCCATTTTGCAACGCAGTGATGATTATTCGAAGAGAGTCTACGAGGAAGCCGATTTTGATCCTAGGTACGTCTTATTTATTGCTCTATTTCGCATCGCGGCCTCCCCCCATATTTTATGTCATAAAAGAAAGAAAGAAACAAAAGAAAAACCTATCTAGACCACTTGTGTCTTGTTAACATTCATCTCGCCCTAGTCAACTCGCCTCTCGCAACCAGGGTGTATCAGCCCAAGCCACAGCTGCAGAGGCTCGTGCACGAGAGCTTCTCCCTCCTCGCCTCGCCAATCGTGCGCGTGTCGAAGCTGGACATACGTCGTATACCATCGTGCCGCGTTCAACAGCAGTCCAAGAAAGCAGATTTGCGCGTCCGCTGGGCTCAAGTGGTGAGGACCGTTTCAGACGGATGAAGGCGCGACAAGCGGCGGCAACGAAGGCGTCGAAGAGGTAAACAGGGTTTTTTGAAAGAAAGAAAAAATGGAACTAAACCACCCATCCCCTGTCCCTTGTATTATCCCAGGCGGCGGTTTGGACCACTAGCTATGTGGTACATAGGCTTCGGTGAGAGGGAAACGAATATTCCATCAAAATCAACACTTTATTTTTGTGTCTCGTGCTACGATACCAAACTTGTTTTATTTTTCCCCAGCGGATGTTTTCTTCTATTTTTTGTATTCTTTTTCTATTTTCCATAGGTTCCAGTTTCCGTCCATCTTCTTCTCTTTTTGTTTTCCCACCTTATTGTATAACCTCATTCCCTTCGACTTCATTTTGCGTAGAGTCAGGGCGGCGTTTTGGGCGGAGGGGGGGGATTATCATGTTTCGATGTGCAATTTTCTTGAAACCCAAAATGAATAACAGACAAATTCCGTTCTGAACTAGATAAATAAACGGGCGGGGCAAAAACCACATTCATATAAAAACACCCAGCAGTGACCATCTGCTCTCCTCTGATTCGCATATCATATACAACTGTCAAGAGCGCCAAAAGTCCAGAGTCCCTTGTAGCTGTAACCTGCCCAATCGACCCTTTCCGTCTTTGGCTAGTCTCAGGTCACGGGGGCGCCACTGGCCGAATTGTCGCCGGCTGTGGAAACCGCGGAGAAGCCGGAAATGCAAGCCGACAATGGCGCCGGTACCTGCCCACAGCAGGGAGTTCCCGCAGCAGCAGAGGTCACGCTCACATCGGGCCCAAGAATAAATTAAATGGGCTGGGCCGTTCGCCCAAATCCCGAGTGACTTCCTGACGCAGCGTCATAAGTGAGCAGGTTCGGTTGGTCCAACCAGGCTGCGTGATGATTCCAAATTGTTCGTTCTTATGTAATCACCCGCCATCCCTGCTTTCTCCGTAGCTTCGTTTTGGTGGTGAAGCTTTTTTTTGTTCCGGGAACATTTCTTGTACTGTTCCGTACGCCGCTAGCTAGCTAATAAACGAGTCACTTATTATATTTACATCATCCTTCCCCAAACTTGGAAACTTCGCCGCCCGGCAAACCCCCCCATTCCTAGACACACCACACACACACACCACACACACGACAACGGGCAGATAAATATATCTTCGATACAGATAAACTCTCTTTTCTAGAGAGATTAGATACATCACCAACATCCCCCTCCTTTATACCGTCACCATCACAAGTTCATCATCATGAAGATCCTCACGAAAGAAGAAGAAGCTGCTCATTACGGGTATGCAAAACTCTCATCCTCCAATAACAAGAAACAAAGGAAGCGGGGTAGGGGAGGGAACTAATAACACATAAACTAACGACATTCAAAACTCCTCCAGCGCCGTCCTCCGTGGAGGAACATTCGGCACCGTAGTTGGTCTCGTAGGAGGCACCGCAGCCCTCCTAGCCGCCTCCAAGCGCGTCCCAACCATCAAAAACCTCACGCTCCCCATGAAAGCCTTCCTCGTCACCTCCTCCGGCACATTCTTGGGCATCATCGCCGCCGACCACAGCTCCCGCTCCTTCGAAGCCTCCCAACACCACGAACATGTCTTCCTCGGCGAGCGGGAGGCCCGTCTCCGCAAGGAAGAGCTAGCCTCCATGTCCGCCACTGACCGCATGTGGGAATTCGTCCGCAAGGAGAAATATAAGATCATGACCGTGTCGTGGGCGGCGAGTATGGTTGCTGCCTGGGCCATGGTGAGCCGGAACCCGACCCTGACCAAGGGGCAGAAGATCGTGCAGGCCCGTGTGTATGCCCAGGGCTTGACGTTGGCGGTCATGTGCGGCACGGCAGCCATGGAGATTAGTGATCAGCGGAGGGGCAGGGGGTTGTTGGATAAGATGAAGGAGAAGCAGGCGCAGACGAAGCAGGCGAAGCAGAAGGAGCGGTATCAGGGCGAGGAGCTGTGGAAGGATATGGTTGAGGCGGAGGAGGAGAGGTTGAAGGTGAAGGATGCTCAGAAGCGGAAGATCGACCTGGAGCAGAAGCAATGAAGTGGGGAGGGCTTGTAGTTGGTCCTGGTATACTTCTTCTTCTTCATTGTTTGTTTCTGTTCACCCTTCGACGCTGGACAACGGATGACATGTGGGCGGGGGAACGTCCACGATTTCATTATTGGAGTCATGAAACGCTCACCGAATTCTCGCCATATACATACATCACGCACACACCCACACATATACCTGCATACCGAGATCGGACTCCTCCCCGCCCCTCTATGCGCGATATTTCAAACAAGCCCTTCCTACAGCGTCGTCGAACTCTAAAAAGTGCTTGCCTTTTTAGTCGCCACCAGCGCACTCGTCCCTATTGACGAAGAAGTACGAAAGAACCCATAAACTCTCAAACTCGCAAAAAAAACCCTGCTACACGCAACCACGAAATCTCAACTCAGTTTCATTAAAATCCGGGAGGTTCTGCATTTTTTTTTTCTTAAAAAGAAATTTTCGCAGGTGTTCTTTTTTTCTTCTTTTTCTCACTTTTAACATCATCATCAAACTACTCACAGCAGGGGACAATTGGCTGTGTCTAGTCTTCGTTTCACGCCTTGTATTTCTAACCTAATTTTTTTTTCTTTGTCCCGCCCAGTTAAAGCATGGTTAATGACCCCCCCCCCCAAACATATGTCTCCTCTCCTACTACTGTTATTTCTTCTGTTTTTATAAAAAACCCCTTCCTTTTGACCTCCGGAGCAACTTTGCATAGCGCCTTTATAAATATTATTGATTATTGGAGTGGAATGGTAAATGGGGGTGGTGGGTGGTGGGTGGGTGGTACAATTGCATTCTTTCGATTTGGTCTTTTTTCTTTTTTTTTCTCTCTCTTTATGTTGCTTTCATTTCGCCTGGGTCATGTTGCATGCACCGCTATGCTATCTACCAAGGTACCCTTAGGTGGTACCTTATACAGTACATATAAAAAGAAAGAACAACAACAAATAAATAAATAAAATAAATGCATTAATTAAAGGGAAAAAAAAAATTCTGCTAAGATGAAGTGTGGAATTTGTTTCATCAATCTTGTTTGCACATGTACATGTACATACATACATTACACTGTGTTTGAATGAAGGGAAGCAAGAATTACATTCAACAGCCCAAGTGGTGCTATGCCGCTCAATGCTACTAGAATTTATCCACGTCTTCTCTCTCCACCCCTCCCCCCCTCTCTCTCTCCACATATGTCGGTTACATTTGGATATTATACAAGCCTCAACTGTGGATATTATATCTATGAAATGCAGTTTGCAAACATTGGTTAATCTCTTATCTACCTAGTCTAGTCTAGTCTAGGGGCCGGAAATATTTTTTGCAAAAGGAAAAAGGGGGTATTAAGGGTAAGGAAAATTAGGGCATAGAGTGAGGAAAACTGGAAAATCTAGTAGTCGGGGAAAGGAAAAGAAAAGAAAACCCCGCATCCGCATCTTGGGGAAGTACATGGTTTTAAAAAAAAGGAGGAAGGGGGTAAAAGGAAACCTTGGGAAGGAAATGAAATGAAATGAAATGAAAGAGGATGTATGAACAGCGGTTGTAAAAAAGACAAGGGGGGTGGGAACAAACAAACAAAAACCAATATCTAACTCTGTACAAAAGACCTGAAAATAAAATGAACGCCAACCCCATCATGTACATACATGTATGTACTTACTCTACATATCCAAACATGTAATGTCTAACAGCACGTAAGTAATCCAACATGTGCTCTGTCAATATGCTCAAAACCAAAACAGTAGGGAAACCAAACGAAAAAAAAAAAACCGGAAAAGAAACAAGAAGAACAAAAAGGAAAAAGAAAAACAAAAATAAAAATCTACAACTCAGCCACCCGCAACAAATTCGCATCAAGCCCAATAAACGCCCCCAAACTCTCCATCCCCCGCACCCTCCGCTCCTCAATCCGCTCCCACGTCCACCCATCCTGATCCCACGACCGTCGCCTGTCCCTCCTCTCATTCGCCAACACGGCCTCGCTCAGATCACTACTCTCCGTCAACGCCAGCACCTCGCGGACAACAACACTCTCATCCAGCCCCTCGCCGGCAGGAATGGCTTCACCGTTCGACGGCGTGCCACCCATCGACTGGGCCTCACTGGATGTATTTGTCGTGCCATTTGACGATGACAATGATGGTGGTGAGGAGGAGGAGGAGGAGGCGGGCACGGCAACCGCAGGACGATCAGGGATCAACCCGCTAGCTTTCAACACCTTCGCCGGCTTGATGGTCAAGCGGCCCTTCTTGATCACGTACTGACTGATACCCGTGGCGAGGATGGTTTTGGGCTCCCCACGGCGCCTGGCGGGGCGGAGGAAGTACGTAACGACATACAACCATTTTTCATCCCAGCCCGCGATGCGGCTTTGCATCTCGTAGCGTTCGTAGGGGGGGATCTCCTTCTTGAAGCTGCAGTAGACGGAGCCGAGGAAGACGGCCAGTTTGCCTGGGTATTTCTTCTTCTTCTTGCTCCTTGCGCCGTTAGCAGTGGTGGTGGTAGTAGGAGTAGTTTCGAATTCTCTGTCGAGTTCTCGTCGGCAGATTTCCAGGCCTGGGGTGCAGATGTTGGTCACCAGGGCTGTGCGGGAGATGTCTAGGTCGGAGAAGTAGGTGCTGTTGGACTTGTGGAGGTTGTAGTCTGTTTCCAGGAGGGAGGTGTGGCTCATGACGCTGATGGGGGTGAAGAGGGGGTGTGCGCCGCTATTCCCCGTTCGCTTCTTGAATTTCGCCTTGAGCTTTGGGTGGGAGTGGCGGTGGAAATTGACATTTTTGAAGAGGTAGTAGAACACGCGGATCTAGACATGTTTATGAGCTGGTTAGATGATTGAACATTTGTCTTTGCACATGGCTCCAATGCACAGATGTACAGTATAGAGTACAGTTTCAATCATGGAATCATGAGAAACCGCACAATATCAGATAAATGAAAAACCCTGGTGAGGGGTTCTTCACTTGCAAATACAACTCCAAACAACCAGAAAATTTATCAACAAAGAGAAAAAGGATATTCCACGTACATGCCACGCAAAGGGTAGAGACTTGATATTGACAAGAATAAGAAGTATAGCAAGACTTCTCCAGGACACAATCTGCTGCAGCCATCTAAGAATGACATTTGACTGCAGCGCAGTCATGAAAGCTGAAAGAGCAGCCATGTTAACTTTCTCTGATGTTTCAAAACCACGTAGATATAGACGCCCTTTTTAATGTGTATTAGCTCATGTATTCTTTTCATGGTTACTGAAGACTTATCAGCTTACCTGTCTGTGATGCTCTAACAAACTCCCTTCCCCTGTCTTTGTCTATATCACAGAGACAGACGCGCGAACTGAGCACTGTATATGCAAAGAATTCAAGATACTTTCAGAAACCAGCAATGCAATCAACTATTCCTCCAAATGCGCGCAGGCAAACTGAACTTCCAGAAATTGACTTGTTCTGCAAAGATGGCTGATAAAGGAAGTGTTGGCTGTTGAGGGGAGGTTTTGTTTAAAAAAAAAAGATAAGAGTAGAAGTGTGTGGGTTGACAGCAGACAACTACAAAAGGGGGTAGTTAATAGAAAACGGTATTTTCTTAGAAACCCAAAGAGGATGAAGCTGGCTAGGTATAACACATCAACACATTCATATAACACATGCACCCCCACCCGCAGCTGGTTTTTAATAACAAAGGAGTGGAGATACAGCGCGATTAGATATGTAGATACAGAAAAAGAAGAAAAGAAAATAATCGTCCGAGCTTTGTCGTCACTCAACGGCCCGCGAAAATGGCATGTGACTTCGACCGAGGCTTCCCGAAGATGGAGATGATGTAATCGCTTGAAGAATAGGGGGGAACCTT
Source organism: Blastomyces silverae (assembly GCA_001014755.1). NCBI lineage: Eukaryota > Fungi > Ascomycota > Eurotiomycetes > Onygenales > Ajellomycetaceae > Blastomyces > Blastomyces silverae. The sequence goes on from LDEV01003599.1 coordinate 26,383, forward strand.
GTTTTTTTTTAAACATAGATTTGCGGAGGATATTTTTCTTTTCTTTCTTTTCTTTCTTTTTTTTTAATGTATGGTGATTGTGTTTCACGAAGCTGATTGTTTTGTCTGAAGTGGGTTTCAGCTGAGTTGATTGAGTCAGAGGTGTCAAGACAATATAAACTACTCCGTATACAGTATGGTATGAGGAGAAATAGTTGTTATTGTATCAGGCGGAAGGGGAGAGAAGAGGTCAAACGGCTCAGAGGACGAAGAGAGGGGATGGAGGTAGAATGCGGGGAGATCAGATCATTGCAGAAATGTTGACGGAGTTTATTTCATCGTTGAAATACTTCTCATCCAGGTTCTAGAGTTCAATTTGATATATATATATATATATATATTTACAAGCCTCAACCGCTCACTTACACTCGCTTTTGCTGCTTGCATCAGCCCCCGCTTTCACCCCCTACTGCTTCTATATTCTTCTACAATCATATAACTGTACTAACGCAAAAGTTTCCGCACCCCCCCACCACCACCACCCCTACCCCCCCTTCCACCGCCTACTGCCCCTATATTCTTGTACAATCATATAGCATGAAGGCAAGATTTTGATGGGGTGCACGTGAGATCACATTACTACTCTTTTTTGCGGGAAAAGCTGGTTTTTCTATAATATATAGAGAGATATAGAGAGATAATTATAGCTGGAGAGGGTTTGGTGTCTGTACAAATGAATACGAAATGTAAATGATACGAAATGTAAATGTTGAATATGCTGTTGTACAACGAAGCGCAGCATGGAAGACGTAAGATGTCTCCGAGGCACAGTTCGGGGGGCCAAAAATCGCACCTGACAAGCTGACATTATTCCTAACCGTGGATACGATAAAATAATGCTCCGTTCTACTCGCTGAGAGGGCTTGGCTGTAAGATTGCGGGCGCGTAGAGGAGATAGTTAATGGAGGGCGACAAAGATAGCCATTAGCAACTGACACCGGGTAGGGTGAATATCAATTAAGATATTGATAGAAATTCTTGTTGATGGGCAAGTGAAGCTGGGGGAGCTGTAGTACTCCTCCTCTCACTGTCTCACATAACTCTGCAATTCTAGATGTTCAAGATATTGGTCTATCAAAAACTGTTGCTGTGGTGTGCTGTTAGTCATCCTTCTCCTCAACCTCCCTTCACGACAAAAACAACAATCAGACACAGACAGGGACGGGGACAACAGCCAGCATCTACAATTATATCCTCCTTCACAGCCCTGGAATCCTGGCCTGCACCCTCATCTGCCCATCAAAACCAAAAAACTTCCGCTGCAACCTGTTGTGTCACGCGCCGTGTAGCTGGTTGAATACCCCAATCCATCCAGTTGTCCACGGGTCGTTTGGGCCACTTCGCTGCGGATTATCTTAAGAAATCTGTACCCTATCGTCATTCGTTCGCTCCCTGTGTCTCCCACGTTGATCTAGAACTCCGCATTGTTGCAGCACTCGCTGGGGTGTAACTTGTCTGGCCTATCTTTGTCCCTGATCGCCGCTGTTAGCTCCGACACTACGCCCCTTAGGCGCTAAACCAACCTCCTCAATATTTCTCGCGTCGCCGCTAATTTTTACTACTAAACAGACTCTCTTGCACGGACAGACCGGGCCAGCGCCAGACGCCAGCCGTTACAGCTCAGTTGAACTCACCAGTGACCGCCTTTCTCCAAGACATTTCCCCTAGCTTGTTCAGGAGCATGCCGCCACCATCCTAGCCGGCTGGCCAATGGCGGAGTGGAGACTTTATTCAACATAATTCAGGACTGGGCACGAATCAGGATATGCGAGTCTTACTTGCGTTTTTGCCTTTTCCCTGCTACTACGTTAACTAGGCCTGGTGCTGAAAATAATCATCAACTCTCTCGAAAGAAAAAGTGAGAGACACTGTTTCCCCTTTCTTTTGTGGCTCGAGCTCCCGTGCTAGACCCATCCACGGCCCATCCAGCCCATCCAGCCCTTCAAAACCCCATTCATTATTGACCCATTCTCCCCGATATCTGCTGCGTACGTCGTCTCCGGGGTGATTGTCGCCAATAGATCTCCCTCCGCTCCATGTCGCTTCTGCTTCGGGGTTCAGAGGGACGCCATCTTCTCCCCCTAACTGGTCAATCATCCGCGAAAATAAGGGATTGACCATGTCTGTCCGTCCGCCTCCACTGGGCGCTTCCGCCATTCAGAAGCATGACAGCGATTTATCGTCGACGCCGCCCTCTTCCTCTCATTCGACTCTGCTTCAACAACGCCAGAAAGCTCTTCCACAGGCCCTCCCTCTGCAGGCTGTTCATGTGAACGGGCAATCCTTTGCTGCCGTTTCTTCCCCCGTCCGTAGGAAGCCTCTCCCCGCCTCTCCTTCCTCCTGGGATGCGAAGCCTCTTCCCGCCATTAATAGCAATAACTCTAAAAGTTCACAAGCATCATCCTCGCCAGCGTCTTCTTCTAGCTTCGTGATTAGGGATCTTGATCGGTTCGTTGAACGGTTCCTTTTATTTAATGATTTATTTCTAGATTTCTCCCCCCAGAGCCGATCCTCTTCCCCATTGGCTTTGTTCCTGCAACCTTATTTTAAATACGAACGGCTAACCTTCTTGCCCTTGTCCTTTAACCTATAGATTCCCTCACGGCCAACAACCCCTTGTTTTCTCTCCAAAGGCAATCGACCAACAAAGAGACGACTATTTCGGATCCGCGAATGGAAGGAATTTGGAACAATCCGTCCATTCTCGACTGGTCAGCGAGCCCCTAATTCCCCTCGCGTCTCCCACCTTTTCCCAGGACTCCAACAAAGCCGCAGACCACAAACGCTCTGTCACTATGGCTCTACATCCTCGAACGAACAGACCACCACCGCTACGAGCCGATTCAGTAAAGACAATGACCAGTTCAAGTGAATTCAAGAACCAGCCAAAGACCCCGGGAAATAAAATCACTTCATTTTTCGGCTGGAAGTCAGCGTCTTCTCCTGGAGCAGAATCGAGTAGCACCGAGATCTCTGACTCGGGCCACTCAAACCTCCCATCCCCAATCAATGGCTCGACCCTGCCAACTTCCTTCTCGTCACGTTACCCTTCTCACGATTCGTACGGTGCTCCCGCCCCTAGAATGCCTGATCGATCGTTCTCCATTGCGGAGCAGGACATGAACGCGAAATTGAAGGAAATGGAACACGAATTGCGCGAGATCAGCTCAGAACTGGCTGGCTCTATCAAACGTGAAATGGAATTGGAAGACTTGGTTGAGAGATTACAGCTGGAAGCTACAGTTGGACCTGAGCCGAACCGTCGGACTAGCGATTACTTCTCCGATTCGGGAACGAGCTCTGTAAAATATCCGCTCAGCGACGCTGGCGGCAGCAGAGCGGAAGAAGTCGAGAGTATGAAACGAAACCTGGAGCAAGAACGTGCTCAGTTAAAAGTTGATTTATCTCAAAAGTGGCAGGAGGAGCGATCACGTCGCGTCGCTTTTGAGTCGCATGTGCGGATACTGGAGGGGCAGGTAGAGCAGGTATGATATCGCAATAAACAGGATTCACCAGCCAACTGTATTTCGTCTACTGACTATCCCTGATTTCAGCTACGTCGTGAGAGAGTGGACGCCTCAAATATAAGCTCAAAAACAAAAGAATTAGAGACTGCATTAGAAGATACTCGACGGCGGTTGACGGAAGAACGACAACTAAAGGACAATTTTGAGGATCTATTGACGGCTATGAGAGTCGAACTCGAACAGCTTCGAAATGAACGTGATCAACTCCGAGATGAAACCGTTCCGCAGCTTCAAGCCAAATTACAGAATGATTTGCAAGGATTGCGCAACGAGAATACCATGTTAAGTCAAGCGAGGAAAATACAGCTAGACATGCAACAACAACAAGCCCGAATAAACTCTATTGCCGAAGAGGATGGAATGTCTACTGGTAGAGGTAGTCTGTCAAGATCTAATTCACTTGCACGAGGGCTACCGAGACCAAGTGGCTTAGGCCGCTCAGGATCCGTCTCAAGACCGGGATCCCGACCAGCTTCCATTATTGGCAAGGAGCGTGAATTTAAAGAATCATTGGTGGATCGGATGAAAGACGTAGAGATGCAACGTGATGCCCTCCATCAGACTGTCAGGAGTCTCCTTGAGCGTCAGAACGTACAAACTCGAGAAAACGAGAAGCGGATCCGGATGCTGGAGATTGAGCTCGACCGTGCCCGACAAGCAGGTTCTCCACGAAGATTAGGCTATGAACGGGATGTTATAAATTTGCGGGAGGAAATTAACCTTCTTAGGCGCCGGGCTGATGAGGCGTTAGAGCAAAAATGGCAGTGTGAGAAGGGATTGGGCGGATTGAAAATGGACCTGGACCGTGCCGAGCAGGAGACCGGTTCCCTCCGTGCGCTGCTGCAGGAACACGATATCCTTGTCCCCGCCGCAGCTAAAAGCGACTTGGCAGACTTCAATGCATCAAGCTCTTCACTTGAAGATGCCTTCACGCAACTACAAGCAGACAGCGCCTATGTCCAGGACCCTGACAATGTCCTGGGACTACAAGTTCTCCAGCAACTAGCCACGAACAAGGCATTGAAACACCGTCTCTCAGAGGCAATTGGCAAGGGAGAACGGGAACAAAACAGCTCAGCAACCAGAATCAACGACTTGCAAACCCGCCTCAAGTTCCTCGAGGATGCCCTTATGGCCGCGCAGCATACCTCCGAGGACGAAGTTGCTAAACACGAGCGGGACATCGAGACGTTGAAAGAAAACCACAACGCCCAGCTCATGCGCGCGAAGAATGGCGGCAGAAGTCCCGCCTTGCTCTCCCCGAGGATGCCCAATTCACCCTTCGCCGGACCCCGGTCTCCACGACTTGGCCAAACAACAAGCGGTGAGGGAATTTCCCTTAACCAGGCTATCAAGATGGAGGCCGTAGAAGCACGCGTCCAGGAGCTTGAGAAGGCCCTGCGCGAAGCTGATCGGGAGATGGAAACTGTTGTTGGTCGTATGAATATGGCACAGATCGAGGTTGCTGAGTTGCAATCTGACAGGTATGCACCCCCTTTTTTTTTTTTTCTATGCGCTCTTCCCCCTCACCATATTTTTCCAATTGGATATACTAACGTTGTCCTCCCCCTTTTAGAGACGAAGCATTCCGCCAGACCCGCAGGCTACAGGCACAAATCCAAGCTGAGCGTGAAAAGTACCAGAACTGAACTACCCAGTAAAAGAATAGCACCAAATAAAGTATATAGGAACGAAAAAGTCCCGCCCATTCAACGACGCCTTTCCGAAATAAACGCTCTTTCACGCAATTACTATTTTGCCCTACGTACATGATGGTATATACACGTATTTAATATATTAATCATAAACCCGTGCTCCGCCCGCTACCCACTAATAAGGAAACAGAAGATATTATACACATCAACATCTTGCATACGCATCCCATACACACCAATGCACATCTTGCAACCTCTACACGCCGTTTAACTACCGTTGGAAAATTTTCAGTTCCTTGTTTTCCTGTTTTCCTTTTTTCCATTTTTCCCTGTTTCGACTATCATCAATGGGAATTCCCGCCTCCCTTCGTAGGAGGGGCCCGCCGGTTGTTTTTGCTTTCCTTCCATCTCTTACCCTTATATTCTTGCTTGCATCAGCCCAGGCGTCAATTTCTTTTAATTTACTTCTTTATATTTCATTCGTCCTTGTCGCGAGAATACCCCACGAGTTAATTTTTTTTCTGTCTCCAGCAAAAGAATAGCACCATCGCACACTGCATACATTCTCACATCTTTTTTATTAATGGATAATAAGGCTCTTCACACCAAGAAAGATTTGTTATATGTTTGGCACTTTTTTTTGGGGGGGGTCATCTTTTTGCACCACTTTATTAGCTTTTTTCACCTTTTGTTATAACGAATTTCAAGATTCACCCCCATGCAGTGTTTTCCTTTTTCACCTGTGGATGAATTTCCTTTTCAATATCTGTCAATCTACTCTCTGCATGTTTGACTGAGGTATCTTTGGGTTTCGTGTCGTCTTATTCTTCACTTTATTGCCGGATTAAGGGTTGGTTGTACTGTTATATATATATTTGCCCTTCATCGTGAAGTCGGAGTGGAGTCTGTCTGCTCTTCCCCGTTCTTTTGCCTCAGAGATGAAACATGCGGTGGAACGGCTTGGCTGATTGATATATATAAACTTACTTCCCTTCGCCGAGTTATTTTTTCGTTTTGCTTTCTTTAGCGTTTATCCCTTCGTTTCATCTGTCTTAGCGGCTCTTTTGCACATTTTTTTTTTCCACCTCCTTTCCTGCCTCTTATTATATACCATTTCTCGTTGTCTACTTTTTTTCCCCTTGTTCTGTATAGGATTTTTCTTCTTTCTCTTTGTTTTATTTTATTTTGTTCCATATACATATACCGCTGTGGGTTTGAAGTTTGGAACTATCAAGCAGATGATGTATGTTAGATTTGTTTTAGCCCCTTTGTGCTCACAGTGAGAGTCACTCATGGGTGAGAAAAGGGAAGAGCTAATCAAGATTTTAAATGAAACAAATTCTCCCTTCTTTCCTTTCATTTCTCCTCATGGCTGAAACCTGAGCGGGCTATTGTCCCATCCATTAGCACTGCTCTGCTATTTGAGATGACTCGTTTATTGAAAAAGAGATAAAAGGAAAGGTACCTAACTAACCTAAATCAACCCCCCTACACAATTTCAATCCACCAACCACCCTCTTGTTTGCCCAAGGAAGCCCCCCCAAAAGAAATTTGAAAAATGAAAAATGAAAAATTCAGAAAAACAAAAAAGAAGAAAATCCGACACCAGCAGGATTCGAACCTGCGCTCCCGAGGGAAATGCCTAAACTAGAAAGATGTTTTCTTTCTCTGCAAATTTTGGATAAAATAGCAGGGCATCGCGTTAACCACTCCGCCATAGTGCCTTGAACTCGATGGAGGAGTGGGCCGGTTTGCGAATTTTGTGTGGGTACTTGCCGGACTTGAGATTGAATTCGAATGACTGACTCTGCTGCCATGAATTGGTTTTTATTGCAAACTCACTATCTTTTCCTACTTTTTTCTTCCCCTCGTTTTCTTTTTCTCCTTTTTTTTTACTTGAAAGGTGATTCACGCTCTGCTGTTAACTTCTTGATAGATATAATATAATATTCTGTGTGCTCTGTTTTCGCGTGGTTATTCATTCTGTGTTTTGTGGATCGGGGTTCCAAAAACCGTTCCAAACATTCTCGTCCTGCGTTCCGAGGGCACCTTATCAGATCCGTTCCTTCCCACGGGTCAAGTGTCCAATAAAGTTATCTGATGGCGCTAGTGCAGGGACCAAGCCTCAACAATCAACATTGGTGGTCTCGTTTTCCGAATAAATTGGCAGCAACCATTAATACAGGGAGTGAGGGAGGGACTGGGAGGAACAGCATAATACGCAGAGTAAGATGAGCTGTACTTTTGCTGGTTGGTGATATTGAATAATTCTTTGAGCGAAGGATTTCCATTTTCTTGCCGCTCACTTTATCAATCGGCGATGACGGTGAGCAGTGAGTGCGCACTGCACTGCGCAGTGGGTCGGCCATAATGTTCCCCTCTCCTCCGCCTTTCTCGCTTGATGCATTATTATACGACCGGCCCAGAACTCTCCACAGACGATATTAATACCATGTCAGCTATTATTGTTTGTTATTAGTCCCTTTACGAACTAGCCAGAATGCGAGTGGGGGGGAACTGACTGATTTACTTTGTTTCTGTTTTTTTTTTTTTTTTTTTTCCTTTTCTTTCCGTGCCCCCCGGTTATTTTCTTATCTGATCTTACCCGCCCGGCCTTCCGGTTTATCTGATCTCATCTTTCAATCTCCCCATCCTTCGACGACGAACACGAACGGTGAGGGAAGAAGCGAGGGCTTTTTTCTTTCTATTTTCCTTTTTATACTGTTGCTTTCCCCATCTTCTTTAATTGCATATGGAGAAATAGATGTGGGGTGTGTGTGTGTATAGGTCTCACAAAAACACTCTTTCCTGAACTGCTACAGCGTTTTTTTGCATGGAGATCTTTATCTCCCTTTCTATTCCTTTCCAACATTCCCTGAACACCGCTATGATTCCTTGATATGATGCTCGTCAGACTCTTGCGCCGCTCACAATTTTGTCGGAATCTTTGCGATTGGGAGAAGCGTCTGCGCAGCTAAACTAGCTGTGAAAAAAAAAACTACAAATCTGTCCCATATGCGAGAGTAATAGGAGAATAGACGGAATCATGTACCCACAACAACGATTCCTCATCCCTCTCCTCATACTCCTAGCACCCGGGTTCTCGCTGGCTTCGGGGATAGAGCCTTCTCGCTGCATCCTTTCCATTGCCGAAGCCGTGTCTCGCCTCTCCTTTACAGGCTCGCTATCTACTCCCCGGCAAATAGATACATGCACCAACAAGCTGCGCACTTACTCCATATATGCTGCGGCGACGCTGTACTGCTCATCGACGGAAATCAGAGACGGGCTGAAGGTCCTCGATGATGATTGTGGAAAGGATGGGCTGTTTAGGATTCCGTATGAGACCGTTCAGCCAGAGTTGACGGAGCGGTATCTACGTGGTTTGCGAGTGGTGGAGTATGGCGAAGTATCGAGGGGCGTGGAGTTGGATGAGGTAGTAGTGGTTTCGTACGATTGGTATGAGAGGGTGGTCAGGACGAATGTCAGTTAGTTCCTTTATTTGTTTTTATTTGGTTTCTAAGTATTTCATGTGTTCCTTGGGAATGGATGTCTTGGATTTGATATAGTTGCTGATTAGTTTATGATGGACAGCTGGCTTGGGCCTTTGAAATGTGGGCACACCATGCATTTGGGTAAGTAACTAAAGGAATCCTAGTTCAAAGACGTCTCTATTTATACTAACATTGTGCATAAAGGTTTTTTTCTTATTGGTTTTGGGGTGTTGTACTCCTATCCGGTATCCTGAATCGGCTCTTCACCCACCTTTCTGGCGTACAGCGGCGCGGCATAAAATATGACGCCGAAGGTCATGCTTCAAATATTGGTTTTAGAAACTCTCCCCTATTTTCCCCTCTCAGATGGTTGCGGCACTGGGTTAGGGCCTACTTCATTATCCCTACGGCGTTCGGAACTCACCATCAACGACTGTTTTACTGGTGCTCTATTCCAACACGTATCGAAGCAATTGTGATAGTTCTGTTTTACATCCTCAGTCTGGTCCTCACCTGTGTTGGACATGATGTGTTCAGAGGGAATCTATTGTAAGTTATAATATCGAGTTCGCCCAATCTTTATATCCGCTAACATCCCGAATACCTTAGCTGGGACGATATATTCACTCAAATATTTCGATATGTATCGGATAGAACTGGCATAATGTCGTATGCAAACCTGTGTCTTCTCTGGCTTTTCGGCTCCCGCAACAATCCATTTCTGTGGGCAACCGGCTGGAGTTTCGCGACGTTCAACCTTTTCCATCGAGCGATTGCGAGGGTGGCTACGATCCAGGCTATCGTTCATTCGGTTGGATACACGGTGCTCACATTGCAAGGTTAGAAAAATTCCCGTATCATTAATCCAGCTAGATTTTCTTCTTTTCTTTCAGTTTTAGGTTTTTATTTTTAGCTAACTTGGTCGCATTGCCTTTGGTTTGAAGCGGATGGATCGTATTTCTTATATTGGCCCAATCCATGGTGGTATATGGGCGTCATTGTAAGTTTTTGTACCCTTCTTTCAAATCCCTCTAATAACGCCCTTGAACCAAGACCTGATATTGAACTTCTGATAGGGGACTGTATGTATGTCATTGCTACTTGTATTTTCATCGATCTGGCTACGGCGGAATTATTATGAAATCTTCCTCATCATTCATATCACCTTCTCACTTATTATTATTATCGGACTGTTCATGTAACTCAATGCCCTACCCAATATTCTCAAAAATAGAAAGCCAGATGATGCTAACGATTATGCTAGACACACTAGCATCTTCACAGGCGAGTTCAATCTATACGATAGGTACCTGTGGCCGGTGGTTGTCATTTGGAGTTTAGACAGATTTGCCCGCCTTGCGAGATTACTTTCATGCAATATCCACCTGCGGCTTAACAAGAAATCGATCACCTACTCAACGAGTGTGGTATCATACAGCAAAGCATCTGACATTATCAAACTAGAAATCGTACCTGGATCTCGCAATTTGCAGCCCAAACCGGGCCATCATTATTACATCTACCAACCATTACGATGGACAGGATATGAAAGTCACCCATTCACGGTTGGTAGTTGGTCAGCCATAGGGAATGAATATGAACACCTTCCTTCCTCTGAAACCAGCGATTTTTCTTCCGCTAGTACAGCGATGCAATCCGAAACTAGCACACCAAGGGCATCCAAGAAGGCCACCATGGGTGATCTCACAGACGCAAAATACAAACTTGTATTCTGGATCCGACCTTTCGACGGCTGGACCAAGCGTCTCCGATCTCATTGCCTCAAATCACCCGAACAGACATTAACGACGAGTTTTCTTATAGAAGGACCATATTATGGCGCAATCGAGCTCCACACATTCGAAAACGTCATTCTCATCGCGGGCGGCACTGGTATCGCAGCTGCCCTCCCACATATCGAGGAGCATCTGCGGCGCGCAGGATCAAAACCCCGCCATGATAATAAGTTCACTGCTGCACCATCATCGCCGTCATCCTCCTCAACAGCTCTCCTCGCGCCGGATCTCTCCACAGATCCTCCGCGCACGAGAACGAACAACATCACATTCGTCTGGACCACACGGCAAGAGGCGTTTATTCATGAGGTAGCCGCCCGCGAACTGGGCCCGGCGCTCGGGAGAGAAGATATAACCACTCAATTCTACTGCACGGCGTCAGTGCAACCGCACTCAAAATCGCAACCCGCCTGCAGCGGAGACCTGCAATCCGAGCAAGATACGATGGATGAACGCACCGCTCTCCTATCATCCGTTGACGGCATATATGACGTTAAACACGGTCGTGGCCGTACGTTCCCGATTGATATCCACCCCGGAAGGCCGGATATAAAAAATATCATCACGAGAAGTGTACAGGAAATTGGCAATCGTGGGGATTGTCATAGAAGCGTTGCAGGGAGGACGGCTATTTTGGTCTGTGGACCGGCGGAGATGGCGGACGAAGCCCGTGTAGTTGTTCATGAGGTTTTGAAGATGGGTTTTATGGGGGTCGAGTACTTTGAAGAATCGTTTGGGTGGTGAGTGAGGTGTGGGTATATATCGTCTAATTTCTTTTTGGTTCATGTGCAAATGTTGGGTTATGGGCGGCACGGTTTTTTCTCTACTTTTATTCTTGGATATTTTTATTTTGGGCGAAGAGATGCTGTGATGAAAAAACTGGTTTCTAAGGACCCGCTGCTTCTTATGATTAGATGGTTATATATATTGGTTTTGTATAGACGTTGCATATATAGATGAATAGACACGCAAGTGTAGATCCGTAGAAGAGAGCTATTGAACATAGGAATGATTTAACCTTTTCATTTAGAGATAAAGCCCTATATAATAGGAAATTTCATCTTTTTCTTTTTCTTTTTCTCACATGGACTAAATATACCAAGCTCGTCCTGATGCCAGGAAATATAGGGGTTCTGAAAAGTTGCATAAATACTTTGGTGCAAGGGGCTTTGTTTGTTTTGTTGTGTCTGTTTGCACGGTTTGACAGGAGCTGACATGAGCAACGTAAATAATTATCAATGATCGCGTTTCCTCCGTCTCGTGGCATCAAGTTAACTCAAGAACAGAACAGAACAGCATTGCATTTGTCTCGTTTCTCGCTTTGCTTTTATCCGCCGAATTTATATCCCTTTATTCTATCACCGGCCAACTTCTCCTTTCCGGTGCGTTCCAGCGCTCGAGATCTTCCCGCTATTAAATCACCGCATCGACAGAACCGTTAAGCTTCTGATGCAGTACAGACTCAACGGTGCCCGCGCCTGGTAGATTTAAGAATTACCTTGTTCGTAACCTCGAATCGCGTGGACTGCTCTCGCAAAGTCTACCTCTTTCTTTGGATATTCTCAAGGCTGTTTGAAAGGATAATTAGTACTCTTGGAGCTATCCATATATACATCCCACGCGCGCCAAAATATCTAGGCTAGCCCACTGTTTAAATAACTTGAGCTGGGAAACGCCGGCGCATTTGAAGAAGAAGCATCGGTTCAATTTCGTTCGATAGAGAGAAAAGCAACAAGAAACCGATATATTGAATACGCCGTACGTACTTCGGCCCGAGTTCAGTTTTTCCCTACTTTTCGACCCGCTACATCACATTTCAACCACATATCCGTCATCATGGAAGTGATACAAGGTGCGTTTAGAGAGCCGCGTCCCCCCTTTTGCTCAGCTCGTGTTTTCAACGAAGATATCAACTCAAATAGAAACTAACAATGCGCCAAAACAATACGAAACGAAACAGAATATGTAATCCCCGCCCTCCAGAACGCCAACAAATACATCCCCCCCTCCATCTCACTCCAAGCACTCTCCTACTACTCCACCTTCGCCACACACTTCCACTCCATCTCCCAGGAATATCTACAACCCTACCTCCTCACCCCGTTGCAAAGCCTCCTAAACTCCCCACCAGACCTCACCTCGCTACTCGTCCTCTGCCTCGTCCTCTTCATCTCCCTCAGAGTCCTCGATTATGCCCGTCGCATCATCACGTTCTGGGTCATGTTGGTGTTTCGACTTGCATTCTGGGGGTCTGTAATTGGGGGCGCGTATTACGTGTATGTTGTTGGGTGGGAGAGGGCGGGGAGAGAGGCTGGGTGGTTGTTGGGGTTGCTTCAGGGGTTTGTGGAGGAGTTGTGGGCGAATGGTGTGGAGGCACAGAGACAAGGGCAGGGGCAGACGCCGCCGATATATGGGGGGATGCGATGGGAGCAAGCTCGGAAGAGGACGGGTTAGAATTGAGCTTGACCGAGCGGGCTTTGGTGGGGAGAAGAGGGGCCGGTGTTTTTTTTTTTATGGTTGGAATGATACTTTCTTCTTGGGACGATACATTGGCCTTTGCGTTTCTGTGTTCCGTGTCGCCTCTTTCTCGTACGCTTTTTCACACGCCTTGAACGGGATATATTTATTTTTAATGCTATTGGAAAGTTGGGTTTGGCTTCTTGGACTGGCTCTGCAAAGTTCGGTTTTCATTGATTGAGTATGGTCATATTATGTTATTATATACATGGTTGTTTTCGGATTCATTAACTATTCATAGTGCGGATTGCTATTTTTTTCAAGCTGAATCCGTGAATTTTTGACATAAGCCGGCTCCTCCTGCTGCCAGCGCTCGACTCGTCCCCATTACTAAGTTTATATCATGGTAAAGGTTGTTGCCACAGGTATCATAGTGCCAATGCCCCCTCCTCAGAAGCGGACGTGGGACGATAGTATGTAGTAGATAGCTGACCCAAGCTCGCCAAATTCAGCCATCGGTGGCCTGCAAAGCTGCACGGGGGTGTCCCTCAAAAACTTCCACAAACGGGGAGAATGGCATGGGAATATAAAAATCCGCCGTTGAGAAATCTGTTCACGATCATGTGTCGCGACATTACTCCAAATCATCTACCTCCCGCTCATCAGCCGGCTCCCTGGGTTCCTGCGCTTCGTGGAATTGGATCGCATCATCGATATAGCTCAGCACACTGCCAATGCTATCCTCGTCTTGAGCGTCCAACTTCAAGAATGACACCATGCTGAAGTCGTCAAGCATCTGGCCAACTGCCCGATTGAGACGCTTAAACGAGCCACCACTCAATAGGGATTGTGTAGATGTGGGATCCTCCGCTGCAGCACTAGCTGTCCCTTCTTCATCTACTTCTGTATTCCCACCGCCACCGCCTCCCTGATTCTCCTCATACAGCAATTGAATATCCACAGCCGTGAAGCGCTTCAACTCCTTCTTCCCAATCATCCCTTTGACCTGATCCATCTTACTCAGGATATTTACATGTGGCATCTCCAACATGATCATGGCTGACATGGCGCTCAATGCTCCCGCGAAGAACTTGGCGCGATCAATAACAAAAGTACTCTCCAGCAGATATGCAGCACAGAGTGAAATATTCAACGGCCCTGCGCGGGACAGATGCTGTATTAATGACGGAAGCAGCGGGACGTGTGTGTACAGCTCGATCTGGCCTGGCATGTCGAAGATGATTAGGTACTCGTCAGTGAGCGGGTCGAGGGCCTCGGTTAGGAAATCGAGGTTCTGGAGGAGGAACTCGAAGCAGTACATCAGGCCGCCGTTGGGGCCTAGGCCTAGTTCTTCCATTACATCTTCGAGGGTGATTAGTTCGCGGATGTCGAGGTCTGGTTCGTAAGAGAAGGATTCTGCGGCCGGGTCGAGGTTGACGTAGAAGCAGCTGCGACGGGTGGTTTGGAGGTGTTGGATTAGGGCGGTGCAGAAGGTTGTTTTGCCGGCGCCTGCGGGGCCCATGACGAGGACGCCGAATTTCGACATGGTGAGGGCCTTTTGTTGCTGTGTTGTCTTTTTTTTGGTGTGGATGCTTGTACCAAAGATCGATGGAGGGGTGTCAATGGGATGAATGCAGCTTAGGAGCTTGATATGGCGGATGTTGTCATCATGCTAGCTGTAGTTCTAGTGGTGAACGGTGTAATATAAATTGATATGAGGTAGCATCCTATCCTATCCTAATACTGCGCATTGGAATAGTCGCTGCAATATTGTTATACCGCCGTTGCAGGATAGATCAGTTTGTTCCATCCATTCTGAGCCTCAGAAAATAATCCATTATTCTGCCGGACGCCACCGCCTTCCTAATCAAGCAGATTGCACCATTTCTTGGCGCTGGTCCCAATCTGGCCTAGCGCGGGTTGTGTTCCGCCGCCTCCAAGTCTCAATTTTTGGATTTTCTTCTCAGCCACTTCACTTCTCCTCCTCCTCCTTTTCTTCTCACCCCTCTCCACCGCTCTCCCTCCTGTCCCTCTCCAGCATCGTCTTGTTGTTGTATCAGCAATTTGTTATTGTCTATTCTCCTTTCGTCTAACTCCTCCTAACCTTCCATTCCCTTCATCCCGCCACAATGGGCAGCATTCAGAACGGCTTTCCCAAGGGAACTTTCCTCTTCACCTCCGAAGCCGTAGGCGAGGGCCACCCTGACAAGATTGCGTGAGTATGCTGTCTCAATTGCTCCTTTTCTCATTATTCAATCTATGATTCATTCATTGACGCTCTCACAGTGACCAGGTCTCGGATGCTGTGCTCGATGCCTGTCTCGCTCAGGACCCGCTTTCCAAGGTAAATCTACCCCTCCATGCTAAAACCTTCCGGGCGGGGGAAGACCCTCTGCGCAAAATTTTTCTGACATGGCTCTAAACAGGTCGCTTGTGAAACAGCCACCAAAACTGGTAGGTTCCATTGATTAAAAATCAGCCCAGCTTGTACTCGTCTGTCCAACGTTTTAACACTCTTTTAGGTATGGTGATGGTTTTCGGTGAAATTACCACCAAGGCCCACCTCGATTATCAGAAGATTATCCGAAACGCCATTAAAGACATCGGCTATGATGACTCTTCCAAGGGCTTCGACTACAAGACCTGCAACGTCCTCGTTGCCATTGAGCAACAATCGCCTGACATCGCTCAAGGCCTCCACTACGACGAGGCTCTCGAGAAACTAGGTGCTGGTGACCAGGGTATCATGTTTGGATACGCCACAGACGAGACACCCGAATTATTGCCCTTGACCCTTCAGCTGGCCCATAAACTTAACAAGGCCTTGAGAGATGCCCGTGTCGATGGCACTCTTCCCTGGCTCCGCCCAGACACCAAGACCCAAGTTACCGTCGAATATGCCCACGACAATGGCGCCGTCAAGCCCCTCCGTGTAGACACAGTCGTTATCAGCGCTCAACACAGCGAAGATATCACCACGGAGGATATCCGAAAAGAACTCCTCGAGAAGATTATCAAGAAAATCATCCCCGCCAACCTCCTCGACGATCGCACTGTCTACCATCTCCAACCCTCTGGCCTCTTCGTCATCGGTGGTCCTCAGGGTGATGCTGGTCTTACCGGCCGGAAAATTATCGTAGACACCTACGGAGGCTGGGGTGCTCACGGTGGTGGTGCCTTCTCTGGCAAGGACTATTCCAAGGTCGACCGTTCCGCCGCCTACGTTGCGCGATGGATCGCCAAATCGCTCGTTAACGCAGGACTTGCCCGCCGCGCTCTTGTCCAGCTTTCATACGCCATTGGTATCGCAGAGCCCCTCTCGATATTCGTCGAATCGTACGGTACTTCTTCGAAGACTTCAGAGGAATTGGTCCAAATCATCCGGAACAATTTCGACCTTCGACCCGGCGTCATTGTCCAGGAACTCGACTTGGCCAAGCCCATCTACTTCCAAACCGCCAAATACGGCCATTTCACCAACCAGAACTTCTCATGGGAGAAGCCTAAGACCCTTAAATTTTAGAGGTCATTCGCCCTCCCCCCTTTTCCTTCTCGCATAAACGGGACGGTGTCTCACGACTCTTGACGATTTTGCTTTGTTTTCAACAACTCAAAGCGGCCATATAGACTAAACAACGAAAAGGACTTTTTTCTTCTCTTGTTCATTAATCTCTCTTCCCCATTTTCCTTACTTCCTTCTGCATGACTTTTTGTTTGCATTTTCGAGCCTCCAACTCTGCGGGTTCTGGAAGAAAAATTCAACATATGATACCAATTTCATGATTCCTTTTTCACGGGTTATTCATCACAGGGCGTTTGCGGAGCAAAAGTCTTCAACATCTTTTTCTCCACCAGGCAAGGCAAAGATATATAGAGAGGGACACGACTTAACTTTTCTGTTTGTTTGTGTGCTCTTTGGCAGCTGAGCTCTTTTCCTAAATGTTTCTATATCTCCTTTGTCTGGGTGGAATGACTAGCTCGAGTCCAGATTCGAGCGTTTTAATTTTAAAACCTCGCTGGATTCAAAAAGGGACAATTCTCGGGTTACCACAGTGGTCTTTTGTCCTGTTGTGGAAAACGAGACAACAATACTTATAATGTATGTAATCTGGATGGACTGCACATACCACGTTCATCATCCATCATCATCCCGTGGATTTTCACTGTAGTTAAATGTCCCAAAACCGAGTTACTACGGAGCAGATTATCAAGGCCTCCTGTATTCAGTTATTCAAAATAAAGTGAGCCATGAAAGAAAATGATCAAAGACATAAATAAAAAGAGATAATTTTAAAGAGTCTCCCGAGATACTTTCGCAATCCTCCCTCCCCTTCTTGCAGCAAACTCCGCACGAACCCAGTTGCACCACGTGACCGCGTCTCCAACACGCGCGAGTCGCGGCGACTCGACTGAGGCTCCAAGCCCGTCCAACTTCAACCGACCTCCCCATACTGAAATTATAGGAGTTTCAAGCATCATATTCTTCCTCCCTCCTTTCCTGTACATGCTATTCTTTCCTCATTTTAACCATTGCTTGTATATAAAAAGCAGAAAGCATAAACATAACCATACAAAATACAATTATGCCCACCCAGACGTTGACGCGTCGAAACTGGAATGGCATCATCGCATTCCGGCCCTGCTGCTGCCGCTGTGCTTGAACCGGCATCCCCGACACTGTTGAACTCGCTCAAGGCGAAGGAGAATGGGAGGGAAGAGGAAACACAAACGGCCCAGCCATTGAAGCGGAGAAAGATATCCCATCATGGAGGTAGCGTTATACCCTTGACCGAGACCAAGGCGGCTTTTATTAGCTCTGCTTTCACGATACGGGTATGTATATATTGTTCGCAGCTTTATTTCTGTCCGCAGGATCAATCAATTCCCCCTCCCCCCTCCTTCGCGCCGCCCTGGCCCAACTCCCCGGGACAATGCTACGCGTTACAAATCCGTTTTTAAAGAAGCCAAATACCGCCTCAGCTAACATAATAAATTTACCAATAGCCCCACCACCACGACTCTCTCCAATCACGACTACTGCCACAAGCCAATCTAAAATTAATCCCAATCGCCCTCCTTCCCAGATCCAGATTGCCATTATCATGGCTCGACCCCTGCCCAAGCACCGCTAAGCGCATACAGTCTGGTAGATTGTTCGTTGCGAATATTCCGCCTCTAGAATTGGATTTGCACCACCAGCAGCAGCGCAAATGTGGTCCGGTTGTTCTAGCTGCGCGACTTGCTGTGGATGAAGAGGGGGAGGGGAAGGCGGAGGAGGAATTTTATGTTGTGGAGAGGATTAAGAGGGGGGTATATTCCGTATGTGCACTGGGGAGCTGGGTGGCAGAGGGGGATTTGATGGTTGCAGCAAAAGGAGTGGTGAGGTTTAGCTCTCCTCCGCCTATGCAAGACTTTGTGGGCGGGGAAGTAGTTGGTGATGATGATGGTCAGGAGGGTGGTCGTGCCGAGAAAAAGGGTAATTGGTTGGAGAAAGCTACAGTTCCTGATCCTGCTGCTGGGCTTTTTACATTTTCTGGGAAACGGAAGGCTATGACGAAAGATGTGGCTCTTGCATTTGGTCCGGAGTTTTGCAGGGATAAGGGTTTTCCGGGCCTTAGCACTGAGATGAGTGGGTTGGGTTCGGTTTCCAGACTTGCCAGCGCACACGGTGATCAGGTTGATCGGAGGGGCTCAATTGGCTTAGAAGCTGATACTCATCTTACCAGTTTGCGACCGGTGCCCAGCAAGGATACCCAGCCTGATACGCACTCGCAGGCGATTGGCCTTCCGTTGTGTGAATCTACAGAAGCGAAAGTTGCTCAATCTCCCCAAGAATTTTTTGACAGTCTGAGATCGCAGTATCTTGAGGCATTATATATTTCGAAGGTATATTATTTCCACCATCACGCTGATCTTTCTACTGTATATTTCACTCTGCTCACTCTTTCTAGACTTCCGTGGCATATTTTGCGAAAGGACCCCTTTCCCGAGCGCGGGCGAGTTTCCAAGCTTCCAACGAGGAAATGTCAATGAAACCCACAGACCTGTCGAATTTCTACAGGGAGTGCATACTACCTATGAAAAAGATGGACCTCAAGTATAAAGACTCTCTTCCAGAAGCGATACAAGATATCCCCATAGGAATGTCCGACGATGAAATTCCACCAAACGCAGCAAAACCTCGGAAGCGAAAAGCCAGGAAAACAAAACTGGGGAAAAATGGATTGTATCCAGAAGAAAGTGATTTGGTTAGGAAGTGGTGGAGAAACCGGAGCCTTTCTGAAGCATCCGTTCCGCAACAATCATCTAGGCAAGAGGAAGTCAGGCGGTTAGTCGGCGATTTACGACTACGAGAGACTCAATTGCAGATTCTCTTGATCCTCGAGACGATTTCTTTGGAAGCTTCGAACAATAGCAAAGCTGCCCAAATGTTGTCAGCGACGGCGGAAACTCAGGCTAGCCAGCCCCAGAAGCGAACAAAGGGGAAAAAACAGCAGGACTTAAATGTTTTGCTTGAATTGCTCGTAGATAGACTATGCATCTGGCATGCCGTGAGCTTCAGCGACATTCTACTCACCGAGTCTGCTAACGGTAAGAGTGAATCGGCCGGTATGGCAGCGGAGAATGATAAGCTTCGCGACTTTTGTACAGAGGTCATCATCCCTTTTTATGCGGGCCGTCTTCCGGATCAGTGCAAAACCATCAGCCGAAAACTGGGCGGACCCATTGCTATTTCCCCGAGTCGTCCTCCGATTTCTCGATCAAAATCGGGATCCGCAGCACAGCCCGGAGCCGCGGTAAAGAGAACCCACAGCCAAAGATCACAACGCACCCTACAACGCGTTTTGACTGATGAGAAAATGGCTTCAAGGAGTAGGGCACCATCGCTCTCTCGTTCCAACACTACCCCAAGTTTGAGTGGGTTGAAGCGCGAAAACAGCGAACCACCGTTGTTGTCTTTGATATCAGGAGCACGTGGAGGGATTCAGAAGCCAAAGCGTGCGGATAATCGAGAAATTGACCTTGACGCTGTTGCCAAACAGCACGAAGTGAAACTAAAGCGGATGAATTCACTTCTGGAGCAGAAGAAAGAGCTCGATGCAGCCATCAATGCCTTGAGGAAGCCCAACAGGGAACTCGTTGCAAAAGACTTTGCGGAGACGGCAGAAAGACGAGTGTCCACAGGCACAACAAGAAAATCAAAGAATCCTGTCCGAAACCCATTTGGCCAAGGGGTGCAGGTTATGGCTACCCCTAAAGGGTCGCGGAAAAAGGATTGCAGTGCTGTTGCTGGAGGAAGCTTGACGCGCATTAGCCGGGCACTGAGTCGGTCGAATGAGAAACTCATTCCATCGCCTGCATTAAGTGGTGATATCCAACTCATCCCATCCTCTTCAACGCGACCAAGTCAGCTTCCTGATCGACAAGCTTTCAGCTCGCGACGTGCCCGTCACAGCCCGATCCATGAAACGCCGACAAAAGCATCTACACGACTGTCATCTCGCCCATCGAATGGCGGGATTGCCGATTATAATGATTTCGATTCGACTCCGCTCCCCAAGCAATCCGGCTCTTTATTCAAGGTCCCCAGACTTCCGGAAACGAACCAGGCATTTGGGCAGCAACAAGACATGTCGCCGAGTGCATTGCGGAAAACGAGATCATATCCCAACCTCACCCACGGCGGTAACAATAACGACAGAAACAACAATAACTATAATCATATTACTAACAACCCTCCTGCTATCCGTATCAATAACCCAACCTCCTCAATCCAAGAAACGCCGCCCCGTGCTACATCTTCCTCATACCTGTTGCCCCCAGAAAATAATCATATACCACGATCTCTCACCCGCGATAATGATAATCAAGAAAGACGAGACCAAGAAACCATAATTTTTACCACACCAACAAAAAACAAAGTTGCTGTTGAGCCTGTGCCTGGAGAGGGCCGCAGCACTTATCCGACCGCTAATACTAATATTTTTGCAGTAGACGCGACGCCGGAGAAATCTATATATGACCAGTTGGGATGGAATGATCATGACGACGACGATGATGATGATGATGAACTTGCATTGCCTTAGAAATATTACGTTTGTAAGGAGTTTGTTTGTGTGGGTGTTTATTTTAATATTATTCATTTCCCTAGGGTCAATGTACACCGGGCTTTTTTGTTCATACGCTCGTTTTTCCCTCAAGACCCTTTTCGGCGTACGAACGGGGTGCAAACAGCTGGACGGAGTATTGTTGCTCCTGTGGTTGTGCTGCCATCTTCTTACTTTCCCTTTCTTTTCTTTCCGTTCCTTTCCTTTCTTTTAGACTAGAGGACGATAACATAGACATAGAAAGTGAATGATGAATGAATGAGTTACAGGTATATGTATATAACAGAGATGTTAGGATGGATAACCTTCAACGCAGAAAGATGAAGGAGGAAAGATGGTTAAAAAAAAGCGAAATTGACAAAGCCACGAGCTTTCGCACATGCATAATTTGTTAATTTTGCCATGAGACAGGTTAACGCGAAAGTGAGGGCAAGAAGTATTGATATCCCAGCCGGGGGGGGTTCATTTCAAACTGTCAGATTTCCAGAAGACGGGCTGGCTCTCTGCTTATTACGGTTACGCCTAATAGTTGATAAAACGTTTGCAGTCTCGTCTTGCTCGCGCTACTTTTGCCGTCGCAGGCGTGGAAACATGTCCACACTGCAAAGACCGCGAGTCCTATTCAAAATGCATGTCAAGGTCCGCCTCGCAATTTCGAGCAGAGACACATAGTTGGCTGGCTCCCTGCTAATGAACAAGAAATTATAATAAAGTCAGTACTTTAGTCTTTAGAAACAATATTTAAAATTTTCAACAGGAGATGTGATCACTCAATTAGATTTTAGAGGGAACTTGACAAGGGTGAAAATTGCTACTATCAAACTATTATTGCTGGCAGGCTGCGCTGGCTTTTGTTAGTGATGGTGATGGTGATGAGCTTTTAAGCTTTGGCGCTAAATTTAAGCTTAAAATTTATAGTCGGGTGGGCCCATGGTTCCTGAATCCTGTTGTCATCGATTACATGTTTATATAGAGTTAGGTAGATATTTAGGAAGCGGAGTGCACCATACAGTGCAACTAAACTGGTCAACTATTCACCTGGAATGTGTTTATTTCGCGATCCCAACAATTCATAAAACAGGGTCCGATTTGGCGATGGTAGGTTCAGTGCGGAGTATGTAGACATTATTTCTAGGAATGTTCACATCTGTCTAAGTGGACTAGCCTTGTAGCAACAAAAATCGATTTAACTGGCGATCCTGCCCCACAGGCTATAGGTAGTATCAGAGAATATGATATATGAAAAGAGACAAGATTCCACGAAAATTCTTCGCAAAGAGTCTTTATCTTCACCGGCGAGGCTATGCTCGGGCTATTTCCGCGTAATAATTGAGTCAGCGGCGCGCTAGCGCAGGGATCTTTCAACATCTCTGGATGTCAATGATGTAGGGTTGAATTAAAGTAAGCACTGACTCGAGAATAGCGCCGGAAGTTGACCGATCTATATAACTTCATAAGACGAGTGATAGCGTCCCGACTGTCACTCTCTAGTTTATATTTTCTCCACCTCTCCCTCTCCGAAGACAGTCTCTTCGTTATAGCTATAATTGCCTTGTACGGCCAACCAACACGGAATGATTTCCCAGAAAATTATGCAGCAGTCGCTGCGACGATGTATGTTGAACTTGGACAATGGGAGATCAGGATGGTGCTAATAATACAATCACTCGCAGCGCATTGCATATTTAGTCGGACTCCATTAAACTACATAGCTCCAATCAATCTTGCCAGGAGCGTACATATTATTCAGACGAGGTCAGTTGCGGGAATAGATGTTCAACCTCCTACTGCCTCTTGTCACTATCAGACCCACCAGTCCCGCAACATCACAACACGATATCACCAGAGCGCTCGGATGCTCTAGTCAATTCTAACAGCTAAGTTATACAAGACAAACCGCATCGTCTACTAAAGCCTCAGATCCCAAAGATCTCCTTCGCAAACAGCGCCTGAACCGCCCGATATCGCCCAACTTAACCATCTACCGACCTCAGATTACTTCCGTTCTCTCCATCCTCCATCGTAACACTGGGCTACTTGTTTCTGGAGGCTTCTATCTCTTCTTTGCTGCATATCTTGCCTCTCCCTGGCTCGGTGGGCACATTGACTCCGCATCTCTGGCAGCATCTTTCGGAGCTCTCCCCGTCGCTGCCAAAGTTCTTTTGAAGACCACCGTTGCCCTTCCCTTTACCTTCCACTCCTTCAATGGCGTGAGACACTTGATATGGGATTTGTGTCGCGGATTAAGCAATAAACAGGTCATCAGGTCTGGCTGGACTGTGGTTGGATTGAGTATATCAAGTGCCCTCCTCCTTGGATTTCTTTGACCCTCACGGCTTCGGTATGGAGTTTTCATGTTTCGTTTACTTGTATTTACTTCTCTCAACTGATATTAGGCTCCAATTTATATGAAAGCGCTGGCATATTATACGTGCGTTTTAAATAGAACGTAGTCCCGTTCATCTCCTTAACTTTCCCCAGATCATCAGAATCTAGACAGCGCTCCGATCCGTATACGTCAGCATTATCGTCGAATACCATCTGGGTGACGACGAAAAACCCAGACAGTACAACCGACAATTGAACCGCTAGCAATCCTATCCTGTGCCATTTTGGAGGGGCAATTATCTCCAGTGGAAGACCGGCAGCTGAGGGTGCGTTCGGAACACTTCCTTTAACGCACACGTGAAGGAATGGCAGCATCTGGAGTTCGTGCCATGGGACAAGGCCGCCGGTTTTCAATTACTCCATCGTCGAACGGCAGTTTTCACTGTATACTAGAATACCGATGCAAGTCTGATCGGTAGCTTTCTGAGCTCGCAAATGTCATCGAGGCTGCCGTCGTGAGGACCTGTTTATCCATCTGAAATCCGGGTGAGCCTTCGGCGCCTTCACAAACCTAAAAATGAGGTCAAATCATTGGGCCCCGAACGTTGAATTGCGTTTCTTGGGTTTCTTGGGTTTCTTGGGTTTAAAATCCGGAATTTCCCTTCCTCATTCGGTGCAATTGCAAATCCTGCAGCTGCCGAAGGGGTTCTCACGGACCCCAATTGTTGGCAGAACTTGGGGAGTGGGTTCTTCCAGAGGACGTAACTAATCTAACCATGGCACCTGTCCGGCCTTATGAGTCGATTCAAAAAAAAAAAACGAGGTTACGGTGCCGGATTATTCGAATATCCTTCCCAGGTTAGCCATGATTCCGTCAATTTTCTAAAATGCCCAATTTCGTCAAATTAGGAAGTCCAGGCGGAGCTCAAGTTTTTTGTTTGCAAGCTAATAGCGGTTTTGCTATAGATGTCGCCGGGGCAAGCAAGTTTTGGTACTTGTGTTAGCAAAGATTCTCAACAGACAAGTTTCGCCTTGCCAGTGTCTTCGTTTTTTATATTTTACATCGGCATCAGCCAAACGCGGGCTCAGCTTACGATGGGAAAGAAAGCAATTCAATTCGAATGGCTTCGTTTCCGAAAGCGGAACTCATCGGTGCATTCAAGGCGGCATTTCCAGGAAGCGCCACACCAGCGAGAGAACATTCAGGAATCCTTCCTGTCAACCTGTCTCTGCTACATATCAACTTGGAAAGCTGGTGTAGCTCGGAGTCTGATGAACACCGGTCAAGCCCATATATAAAATCTGGGCAGAAGAAACGGCTGAGCTGATTTCATGGGGCCAGCTATGCTTTCAGCTCAAGATTAGAACCCCCCCATTTGCAAAGAACATTGATGGCCGGCAATTTGCTGTCCGCATCAATTGCTGAACTGGGTTGAGCTAGCAGTTGGTGCTCTTAAATATCTCCAACAGCTCTTTGAGCATTGGCAGATTGTTTGATTCCCCGGTTCATATTTAAAGTGCCCATCAAGTGCTCCTTTGAACATTTTTTGCCAGCCATGGACATTGATGCTATATTACTCCGACGCTCAGGTTCCTATACGCAAATCGCAGTCCCCATTCCTCAGAGCTCAAGCCTTGCGCAAGGATTGCAACACCTCAAAAATCATTATCTGCCCTGATTGTGCTCAGAAACTGGGTCAAACGGAGCCCCCCCCTGGTGGAGAAATCCACATACCCGGCATCAGGTGTTAAACAGAGTTGCGTTCCTTTCATCTTGCTCAGGAGAACGGGAGCCAGGATTTTACCAACCGCGCCCATTCCTTTTTCTTTTTCGAGTTATATCACGCCCTCCCTCAGAGTGCGTGGAAGGGTTAGAATATTTTGAGTACTCTGCCTCCAACGGTTCACTCTTAGTAGGCATCATCACAGTGATGGAGGGTTTAGCTCGTGGTGTCAGTCATTTTTAGAACTGTGATCAGTCTGTCTCACGATCTGAATTCAGTGTGCTAAATAAAAGGGGACTGCTGCTCCTCTTTTTTTTTTCCCATTGGATTCTGCTGCACTGAGGGATGTGCTTCATATATTCTTCTTCCTCTGGCCATAGTCACCTGTCTTCAGCTTTCTCGGAATGTCATCAATGATGTGACTGCTATTATACGGAGGAGGCCACAATCTATTGTTGAAAATAGAGCCACAGGTGGCCAACAAAGCTTGGAGGAATGCTTGTCAAAGAGGTGCAAGGAGGAAGCATGATTCACTTGTCATTTGTTTCAAGATGTGTAGAAGATGGCATGAAGCATGTTAAGAAGATCCTCACACAGGCTCACTGCAGCTTGATGAAATTCTCTCATATTCAGGTAAAGCTTCCAACCATAGACCTGCTAGAACGGAACCCTTCATTGAGGATGTTCTCATCTTGGTGGGGAGAGACAGTGGGAGAACACTAAAACAATTAGAGAACCCTAAAGCAACTGGACTCCAAAAAAAAAAAGAAGATTGCAGTTCTAACAGTGCCTTGAACGGAGTAAGGGTCCTCCTTTATAAACTGATTCCTCCCCTGTTGCAATGCATGAACACTCATCACAGCCAGTATTCTCCACACTCTAAGCCAAGAAGATCAACCATAGGAACAGATGCTATGTTCTTTGGCCAGCATATATATCTCAGTTTGCATGATAACTGTGCATTTGTTCCCAATTCACCTCTCCTTCTTTTACAGAATTTGCAGAGACACAAAAACATGGCATGCCAAAACACGCCCATACGTGCAAACTGACATCGTTTGCATACATGATACCACCCGAACCAGGACGACTCTGTACATGTACGTTCCCATAATATCCGGGGCCCGAACCCGCGGAATCGCGGACATCACCCAGCACAGCTTTCATAAAAGCCATGAAGCATCCCGCATATTAGTGGAGTTAAACGGATTCCGGGTCCCCTGGAAGCGCGATTACGGCAAGGCAGCCTCCTCCTCCCCATCCGTCCATGCGTCGCTAAAATTTTGGATAGTATTAATTGCAAGCGCAGCAAGCAATACCTGGCTATTCGAAAGGCAGGGCAACTCCGACTACCGGCTAGCTGGAAAATGCCATCCGCTGGATTTACCATGTCACTTTCATCCTTCAGGTCAACCGCAACGTTTGGGGGGGGGGGGAGGTAACTGAAAAAAGGCAAATCGAGGCTTCTCCTGGTTGCTCAGGCCATTCTATCTTCCTGTAAGCGTTTTTATTTGCACTGTTGATCGGGGAACATATCAGGCAGAGACCATATGCTTTCATCGGAGCTGACAAAACCTACGGTTAAAACCTGGGTTTCTGTACACGGGCAGCAACATCATAGAAACCCCCTAATTAGATATCTATGCATATCTGCCCGAGCGGTCAAAGCTAATGGGGGAATATAAAATAGGGGTAGTGTCATAAAATATCTCCGAGGATGGCACCAGAAGTGGAAGAGAGTGTGAGAATTGAGTGGAGTTCCGAATAAAAGCATTATCAGCTGCGTATTCTCTGTCCAGATGAGAACGAAATTCACAGATAGTTCAGAGACATGTATTACAGGACAACCCCAGATATCTATGAATCTTCATTGAAGAAAAAAAAAAACCCTTGTATATCTCTCTATCTCCTTGTTATGGTTTTCCTCTCTGCTGTACCAATGTATTGCATCTATTTCAATCGCCAGCTATTGGCACACAAAACACTCATGGTCACCTTCAGCTAATATATTCATAGAAAAAGAAGATTTTTACTCTGAATATGAAAGTATGATATTGTTTCACGAAATATTGCCTATCTGCCTGTATGTTTACAGGCTACATTTCCCCCCTCTCAAGCATCAAAAGCACACAAAATGCTCAAAAGACATTAAGCTGTCAAGTGCACTTTATTAACACCCTCTCAACCCCCCCTTCTCTGTCTACTCATAAAGCCAATCCCACCCCCGGATATGTCTCTATTAAATCCATATAGGGCGTAACTCTGTGAAATACTCTAAACTGCGAGCTGCTCCACTGAGGGCACTTTCAAGACAAACTAAATAGCTATAGTTAGTTCATGCTTCCTTGCTCAATCAAGCCGGCCGGATTCGCCGGGTATTGGGCCGCCTGGACTCATGACTCGCAGGGCAACAGACTAGCAGGGAAGCCTGCATATGCAATCTATCGTCGGCGGAAGTTGTCTTAAATACGGCAATTTGTTAAACTTTTTGAAAGTTCGGGGGGATTGATGAGCTGATGAAATACTCTTGCTGGCATTCTGATGGGGAAAGCTGAATAGCACCTGGTGATGAAGGTTTATATTGCAAGAAAAACTAACTCTTGCAATTGCTCCCAGGTTATTCTGTACAATCAGTTAATAATGTTAATCAAGTCTCTCATGAACATATTGACTTGTAGCTAAGTTAGTTATTCAGTGAAAAAGTTCATATTAATAGATAGAAAAATATGTGCTTAAGCTACATGTCACTGCATCATGTAGGAACAAGAATTCTATCAACAACAAGTCACATAAATCTTGCATCAAAGACAAAGAAAATAGAACAGAATATGTACATAGTACAGAATAGTTAAAACTTTCTTCAAAAGCTCATGCAGAGTGTGCATAGCATCAACAACTTGCTGAAACTACCTGAGCACTATCAACAAGCTGCAAGCTCTGCCAGTTATCAAAACCATTCTATCTCCGCGTAGAACTAGTTCATCACCACATTTTCAAGAATGAGATGAGCTTTCTACATAAACAGGCCTTGAGAGAAGCATAGCTTAGAATATCAGAAATAGCCACATAACTTATAGCTAGGTCAGATAAGGGAGAAATTGATAAAAGCCCGCTAAGCTTTCGCATGGCTAATGTTGAAATGTGAACCCCAGCAACTATAACAAGGTGTTGTGCATGAGAGCTTTGTGCTCTTGTTGAAGCTCAAAAGAGGTAATAGAGCCGTTTTGACGCAATGGTCAGATGAGGGGGGTATAAATGTATGATTAATGAACAGAGTTCTGTTTGATACGATTTTTATTCGCCTTTGCTGGTTGATGAAAGCTCAGGCAGGACAATACATAACTTCAGGGGATGGAGACATGGTCTGGGAAGAGGTTGGCGGGCGCGAAAGAGAAAGTATTTACACTTAAATAAGTTAACATTCTCTCTCTGCATCCCCTATCACTACTCGCAAGTTTCCAACTCTCACACGCTGGGTAAATCCAATAGTTAATATCTTCAGGCAACCTGATCTCAGGAACCCGTACTCTATAATCCGTATCTCACCTGTGTCCATGATCGACATTGAAACCCCCCTCTCTCCCCCCTTCTCTACCTCTTCATGTCACTCTGTACCTACATAAAATCGAATGCAGTGACAGGTGACACCTGCTTTGTACCTCTATTTCTACTGTTCTACAGAGTACAGTACAGGGTACGGAGTACATACCTTGGTAGTTAGTTATATATACACCTAGAAAAGGAGGAATATACACCTAGTTTTTTATGTACAGATCACCGGCTTTGAAAATCCAACCGCCCACCCCCATCCTGGAACTACTAGTTACCCGAGCTGCGGGAGTAGATCCCTTTAAAACTATAGCACACCCGCTGTCCGGCCCTTAACTAACTTCTCCCCGAGCAGCCCGTCAAAATCTTAGAGTCGAATCAAGTCGAGTCGAGTCAACCCCCAATAGAAAGCACCGGCCATCCAAAGAGCCCCTACCCTAGTAAGTAAACAGGCGCGCCCAACCCCCCCCCCCTCCGAGTTCTCAACGTAGCCAACGGCATCGCAACGGGCCAACAAAGCGACAAATTGAACAGGATTGGATCAGGAATGGGGAAAACCAGCTCCAATACCAGGCGTCACATTTTCCTCCTGTGTTGCCTTGCCTTGCCTTGCCTTGCCTTGCCTCCCGTTCGTGTACTGTAGTTACTCCTATTTAATCACAGCGGGGGATGTGTGTGATTGTATGTACAGTAAGTTAACTGTACCATCATCCGATCTCCGATCTATGTATGTAGGTAGCCATTTATTTCCTACTGTAACTACCCGCCATAATTACACCGCGTAAAAAGCTCAAAACAAATAAATCCTCGATGAACGGGTGGGAAACGGAACTTGCGCCTACGCGCCCCGCAAACCTGAATTGAATTTGTCGCTTTTCTCGAGTAACGTCTCTCCAATTACTCTGTACTGTACACGAAAAATCATATGCTCATGGCTTTCTCCCTCCCTCGCGGAGCTCCCTCTGAGCGTTCCAACCAACCCAAACTTCTCCCCGGATGGGGCTCGATAACTTAGGCGTCTCTAACTGGTCTCCCTTGTGTGTCTTTCTGACTCCCTACACCAAAACCCCACACAAGCACCCCCACCAATTTTAAAGGGTGGTAACTATGTGACTAAAAGGCAAAAGAAAAGGGATTAAAGAAAGGGAAGAAAAAAAGAAGAAAAAAGAAAAAAATCCCCGCGCGCTTGTGGCTTTTGATTGATTTCTCTTTTCTTTTTTTGTTGTTGATTTCTGGTGCTGGTTTGACTAAGTAGTGTTGAATTCCCTCTCTACGGGCCAACCACTTCCATCTAAGCAAGGTGTTCACTGATTGTTCAGCAAACACTCACACACATAAAAGATTACACAGTAGCTAGTTCTCTATAATCAATCAACTACTCTATAAGATCATCTTCATCAGATTATATTCTCTCTTATATATAAGAATCTGCTATTTTAATCAAATTCTTACACTTTATACTTAATATTTAAATTGAATACTTAATCATATTCTGAAATACTGTATTAGTGATTCTACAGCTACTCATCTTAAATTAAAAATATCTCTGTTAATTTTGAAGTTAATCAATCTATTATAAACTTCTGTAATAAGTTTATAAATGATCTCTGTATTCTTATATAAATAGAAATGTAAATGATAATTATATCTCAGTAAATAGCTTCACTGTTAAAGATAATATTATTTTACTTAAAAATATACTGACTGTTAAAAATAGAAGATATTTAACACAGTTAATATATATAACTAATATTTCTGAATAAGAGTTTCTTGAGTTATAATCACTATCTTAGATAACTTATAAAATTTGAATAAAAATAAATATAAGTTATAATATAAGTTTAAGAGAGAGAGATGAATTCTCTCTGATTAGATATTTAATACTCATTTAAAATAACTCTGTTAATAATATTACTGAAATAATGATAAACTTTATTTATTTATAAAAAATAGAGTTCTCAGAAGTAGATACAGTGAAAATTATCTGTGAGAACTAATTATAAAAATAGAGATTTAATTCTAACTTATTTATAACTGTAAATTCAGTCACTGAAATAAGTAAGTTTTATAATTTCAAGAATAATTACAGCTATATTGAAATAAAAATTATTATAAAGTTTTTAAAACTGAAAGATTATAATATCTGATACTGTGAAATTAAATTAAAAATGATTTTAATTAATGTATCTTATATTTTTACAGATAAAGAGTTTTCTCTTAATACTTAACTAATAGATGAGAATTTGAAGATTTGATACTATAAAGAAGACTGATTATAAAAGTGTATATAAAACTCAATGAAAATAGAGCTATAGATATTTATTTAATTAAAACTGAACTAAGTTAATAAATTCAGTGTTATTAAGATGAGATACTCAGCTGCACTATAGTAAATGATTGAATTAAAGTATTAAATACACTGAGCAGATCTTTAATTCAAATTATATAATAAAGTTACTAATATATTAATTATCAATTATAACAGTGATATTATACTATATACAAAGCATTGATGAGTAATAATAAATAAAATAAACACTTATAGCTGATTAATACTTAAAGACTTTCTCACTCAATAATTCATTTATAATTTTATAATTATAAAAAATCTCATACACACTGATAGAGTATTGAGCTGAATGTCTCACTAATCTCACTTTATATAATCTCATTTATATACAAGCTTACAAGTCTGAAACAGCACAAAACTACAATGTAATTACAATTCAGAAACTCTACACAC